>VUQH01000026.1:0-11625 GCA_015106775.1 Etroplus canarensis | reverse complement strand
GCATAAATGCTACATTCCCACTGCAGGCAAAATTAGCCTGATCTGATTCAGGCCACTTTCATATGTGGTACTAAATAGGATACATATCTGATATTTTTCAAAGCCTTCTCAGTCTGAACAATCATGTCGCATTTTAGCCAACTTTTCCGTCACTGAAGTGAGACAGACGTTGGAAAGAAAGTGAAGGTCTTCTCACATGCTGACATGTGTAGCAGCTATATTTACTTATGTAAACACAGCATGCTGCATGTTACGTCATGCCTTCTTCATGGGGGGGTCACTTCAGGGCTGTAGACTGTTCACACTAGAGTCTGATGGCGGTCGCATTTAAATTATAATATGACCGACCACACGAAAAAATTTAATATCAGCAAAAAATCGGAATTGCCTGCAGTGGGAACGTAGTCTAAGATTTCCCATCACTGGAGCTAAGGTGCCCAGGCCAAATCCAGAAAATCAGCCCCACAGCTTTGTCCCTTCTCCACCAAACTTTACAGCTGGCACAGTGTGGTCAGGCAGGCAACGTTCTCCTGGCATTCACCAAACCCAGACTCATCCATCAGAGTGTGAGATAGAGAAGTGTGATTTCCACTGCTCTAGAGTCCACTGGTGGCATGCTTTACACCACTCCATGTGATGCTTGGAATTGTAGTTGGTGATGTAAAGCTTGCATGCAGTTGCTCGGCCATTCAGTGTACTTCCTCCCCTAATGAATATACAGTATTGGATCCATACTTAATCTTGTATCACTTAATAAGTTAGAGTCCAATTCTTTAAATTCATTTGTTCATTGACGTTCTCTGTATTTAGTTTCAGGACATAGGAAAATTTGGTAGTTTAGATCGTATTAGGTCTTACACAACTTTTATATTTCTTTGCTTCAGTTTGACTGACTTAAGGAATAAGATGTACAAGTTGAAATGGTTTAAAAATCAGGTGTTAAGTCTTACATTTAATCTTTTCTTGTATATTTAGTTTGTGCATGTTACTTCATTTTAAGTCAATAAAAATCTATTGTAGCGATATCTGTCCCTGAGTCTCTTTGGCTGGCTTGTTGGTGTCGTGTGTCTGTTGGTGTTAGAGTTGTGGAGTCTACTTCATAAAAATCTATAATTGAGTATTAATGATGTGGGCTAGTCCAAACTGTGCTATTATGTCCCAGCTCATGAAGCATAAATCTGTCAAGATGCTTTGTTTCTTCTAAGCAAGAGTGCCATTCCACCTACTCAAGTGAATTTTATGTTGGTTATTATGACAGCTGGAGTGGAGAGAGGAGAGAAAATGAGCAGAGAAAAAAGCAGCCGCAGCAGTCTTCATCCAGATTTCAATCACAAGAGGAGTCCTGAGAGCAGCATGTGGGCATTAGCAGACTGAACAACAAAAATACCTAATGAAAAGCCAATCGTGACTGCCTGCTCAAACTAATTTTAGGGGGATCGACAGTTAGGACAATTTCTCAGATACATGCCTGACTTTCTCTGCTGTGAGTCCAGAGCTGAAGAGGGCTGGTGTCACACAAAGTTGCTTGACAAATGGCATCTGTCAGTTCATACATCATCACAATCCAAGCATCACTGATGAGAATCAAAGAACCTTAGTAATTTATCTTATTCTGCTCCAGTTTTATGTATCTATCTTGTTCCTTTGTTCTGTGTCTGTTTGTTTGTTTGTTTTATGTGGTTGCACCAGAACACCAAAGCAAGTTCCTAGTCTGTGTAGTTTCACAGACAGTGGCAAATAAAAATCATTCTGATTCTGATTCTGATTCTGAATCTGATTCTGATTCTAATATGGTTATGGATATGAACCTTAATGGCCAACTTAAGTTGAAGTTAATAAAATAACAAAACTGTAATGAAAACAAATTTGCCAAATACATGTTGAAAAAATAATTCAGAGTTCAATTTCTGTCCACTACAACCTCTCAAAATGTCAAGCTCACCAACTCTCCAATATGACAGGAAGGCAATTTAATCAATATGACCCAG
Organism: Etroplus canarensis; assembly: GCA_015106775.1. Taxonomy (NCBI): domain Eukaryota; kingdom Metazoa; phylum Chordata; class Actinopteri; order Cichliformes; family Cichlidae; genus Etroplus; species Etroplus canarensis. The sequence goes on along the minus strand of VUQH01000026.1, from coordinate 9,637 downwards.
AAAACAGAAGTGCACCATGGCTGAATTTAATGTGAGGATTTAAAACATGAGTGGATATCTAGACAAACACGTCAATTTCAAAATACTGTAGGATGTAAGAATCACATCAGTTACTGGCATGTGGGTGTTCAACAAGATTTTGACATTTAAATGAGATGGTGAATTTTGGTCAGAAACAATCCGTGTCATTCAAGTTAATCACATACTGATGACTGACCAGAAACCACAGGTGTCACATTTTAACATACTAGGTATCCCTTTAGCATCTGTTTTATTATGCTGGGTAGTGTCTTGAACTGGCTCTGTGAGGAGGGGATGAATTGTGAACCCAAATGAAGAATTCAGGAGACGTGGGTGAGGAAGCTTAAAGCAGGCTTTAATAGAAGATGATCAAAAACATAAATATAAAAAGTCAAAATCCTGAAGCACTAGAAAACTCAGGGAATACTGAACCAGGGAAAGACACAGCATGAGGGATGATATGACAACAAACAGTAGAGAGGCAGGGGTGTAAATATACTCAGGCTGATGACTAACAGGGAGCACAGATGACTACAATCAGGGAATCAGACGAAACAGGAAGTAAAATGCACCACGAGAGGCAAATAACTACAAAGTAAAACAGAACCAAACAGAACACACGAGATGATGCTTTATTGCACACATTTGCACACAGTTATTTTTACCCTATTATCATTCTATTATCATTTAAGCAAAATGTTTATTATTGTGTGCTTTTTTATTCTTTAATCTCATGTTATGGTTATGTTAATGCATAATGACAACAAAGAATTATTGAGCTTGATCTTGAAAAGAGACAAGACGACAAGAAAACTCACAAAGACAATATGCGGGGAGAACACAGGAAGGCTTGAATGATAAAACCAAAACATGAAGAACTCAGGAAACTAAACCTCAAACAAAACTCCATAAAACTAGTACCTAAATAGATAAGGAGGAAAAGAGAAACAAGCCAAAAGTACTGTAACCCACAGACTATGGCAAGCAGCCTCAAAGAGTCATACAGAATGTCCACAATGTCTGAAAAAGATGCCATGAGACCAAGTCAAAATCTGGTCTGGTGGTTTCCTCACTAGTACCAGTAACAACATAACCACCAAAACCACAGAAACAGCAAAGAAACTCACTCCAGGTGGAAGGCATGATCATGAAAAATTAAATGTCAAAAAGCTCTTTTCCCTCTTCTGTCTTCTCCCACTCCAGTGCAGAGGCTAAACCCTTTGTTGTTGCCTTCATCATGGATGCACCACACTATAGATTCCTCCTCTAATGATCTCTTTTTAATATTTGTTTGTTTGTTTGTGTCACTGAATATTCTAATGTGTGTTTCTGTTGTATTTACCAGTTTCTGTGTTTTTAATATTTCATACAATTCTGTTGTGTTTGTTTTCAATATTTATTGGTTTTAATCAGTTTGGATTGCTTTGAATTATTTCAGTTAAGTTATATAGCGTTTTGTTTTGCTGTTCTACCAATGTGACTCCTGGACTAATTGGTTGATTGATCTGACATATCATAAGATAGAAGGTTGAGGAACAGGAGGCAGTCGGCCAATCAGGAGCTGAAATGTTGAGCTACAGGTGGTACAGGTAATTAAAGGCCTCCAGAGGACACCAGAGAAGCAGACACAAGGAGATAAGTAGCCACGACTGCCTTCTTTCCTGCTGCAAACCTGCTGCACACCGCAGAATGAAAAGGAGAGACCCAACACTAGCTGTGAAGGCCATCTGGGTCATGGTGCCCTCTCCATGTCAGGAGGGTACAAAACAAATGTAGTCATTTTTTCTTGGACGCCAATGCAATGGGCTTCTTTTCATAACCAGAGGAGTCGCCCCCATGTGGGAAGAATGCAAGTACACTTCCACAGTGGATTTACTTACCACTGCTGAACGCAACGTTTCTCTTTAAATACACATCGTGTTTATTCATCAAACATGCAGTTCAGGATAAACTGAGACAAGCTTGAAGCTTTATTGAACCATTCTTGATTAGCACACGACAAGTTTGGTTAATATTAGCACTGTGAGTTTGAACTCTTGCCCTAAGCTTAATCAAAGTGCAAGACACCGTGTAGAAGCTTTGCATCAGTGCTTCACACAGCAGTGTTTTACACCGACTGAACAACTTGTACAGTCAAAAATCACTTCAAATAACATCCTATTTAAAGTGAAGCAGAGTAGTTCATCTTTCTTATGCAGAGACCTTTATTTTTTGTTAAATGTGGCCTTTCAGCCTACGTGTACAATAAAAAGATGTGAAATTTTATTTTATATTTTTTTTCTATTATTAATACTGGATTTGTAATATCTTTAAGCAATATGTGTCCTTGAAGTGTAGTGGTTTACATGAATGCTTTATAAGCATAAAGTCCCTGATTCAATTCCAGCTGGGGTTGTGTCAGGAAGGGCATCTGGTGTAAACCCTGCCAAATTACTGATGCAGGTTAATCTGCTGTGGCAACCCCTTCAGGAAAATACTGCAGGAAAGGACAGAGCCATCTGCATTTTTACTGCCACAAAAGTGTTGTAAAACCACAACTTTTCATAACCCCTTTCATCAAAACTGCTGTTGTTCCTGCCAAGTTGAAGCAATAATGCTGTATCTGCAAATCTGACTATTTAAATTGTTAAAATTGAAATATCACCAGTTTAAACAAGAAGGCTAATTGAGTGACTGTGGTTTGTCCAGATAAGGAAGTAACAATGCATAAGAGAAAAGGTGTGGATGTATTAGTTAGTTGAGAGAGCCTGGTAGATAGAACTCAACAGCTGAAATTATCAGCAGATAGGGATGTAACTTCTTAAATTAAATTCTGAACAATCATTCAAATATGAAAATAAAGTGTATTGCCCTGTCCTCAAAACTGTATTTTCTTTAACGTTCCTGGACAGAAATTATGGAGTGCTTTTTCACAGTGTTCTGCTTACAGAACAAGCACGCTATGTTCTGGAACCATAGAACCTATAAATTCTTGTTTTTCTGGGTTCACGCCTTTCCACTGATCAACACGATTACACTGTTTCATCTGGCAATGTAATGTGAAACAGCTGAACAGTCATTAATATTTACATCAAAGCATTTTTATGTCTTCAAACATGCCTGTCAAGGATTTATAGGTCTTTAAAATATTATGTTTTTGTAAGACTGAGTGTAATCTGCAGTTTGCACTCACTGACCACTTCATTAGATACACCTTGCTAGTACCAGGTTGGAATCCCTTTTGCCCTCACAACTGCCCTAATACTTCATGAAATAGACTCATCAAAGTGCTGGGAACATTTTCACCTGTCATAATTTCAATATCCCATTCCACCACATTCCAAAGGTGCTCTATTGGATTGAGAGCAGGTGACTGTGGAGGCCATTTGACCACAGTGGACTCAAGCCAGGTTCAGTAAACCAGCTTGAGTTTGACTTGAGCTTTGTGACAGTGCTTTTTATCCTGCTAGAAGCAGCCATGGGTATGCTATGGTCATAATGGGATGGACCTGGTTAGCAACAATACTCAGGTAGGCTGTAGCTTTTAAGCAAGTCTCAATAAGGGGTCCAAAATGTGCCAGGAATATATCCCCCACACCATTAAACTACCACCAGGAGTCTGAACTACTGGTACAAGGAAGGATGGATCCATTCTTTCATGTTATTTACACCAAAGTCTGACCCTACCACCTGAATGTTGCAGCAGAAATTGAGACTCATCAGACCAATCTTCTATTGACCAATTTTAGTGAGCCCATGTGAACTGTAGCATTAGTTTCCTGTTTTTAGCTGACAGGAGCAGCACCTGGTGTGATCTTCTGCTGCTGTAGCTCATCTGTTTCAAGGTTTGACATGTTGTGCAATCAGAGATGCTTTTCCTTGATTGTAAAAAGTGGTTACTTGAGTAACCCATTGCCTATCTATCACCTTGAAGCAGCATTCTTCTCTTTTTTGTACCATTCTCAGCAGTTTCTGAAATACTCAGAGCACCCCATCTGGTACCAACAACCATGCCACATTCACAGTCATGTATATCAAGTTTCTTCCCTAGTCTGATATTCAGTTAGAACTTGAGCAGGTCATCTTGACCGTGTCTGTATACCTACACCTACTCAGTTGCCATCATGTAATTTACCTGATATGATCTTTTTATTAATAAGCTGAATAGGTTTACCTAATAAAGTGCCTGGTGAGCATAGTACTCAGAAGATAGACCATAATTCCATAAAACATGGTTCCATTTTACAGACAAACAGAAATGGTCACTGAGAGGTGATTAGTTAGAAGCTTGCGGACGATGAAAGGGGCTCTCTGTTATATAATGTATGTTACTGTACCTTTACAGGCACAGCAGCTTGTCACTGGGGCTGTAGCTTCTAAGATACTTCTTTGTACCCTTGACAGAGGGTTCTTATTGGTTTATTCACTGATGACCCCAATCCTAATCCAAACTCTAAAATAAGTTTTGGAGGCAAGCAAAAATTATTCTTTTGAAACAAAAAACAAGTTTTTTATGTGTGTTGTTGTCTGATTATGAAGACTTGATAGAAGTATTTTAAGAGAGAACAAAGCTTACATATTCAGAGAGCACTGGGTTTAATTGTCAACTCATACACTTGGAAACAGCCTGGCAGTGAGTGGAACATTTAAACTGTGCTTTCCCTACCTCACATTGGTACCTGCAGCCAGCTGAGAATCTCCGAGACTTCAGGAAGGTTTGAATAAAAGAACTGTCTTGCTTTGATGCATTTCTGCACCGCTGAGCCACTGACATACATCTGAGGTCCAGAATAAAAGTTGTCAGAAAATATTCAGTGCTGTCAGTTTAACTTAAATAAGAAAACAGTAAGATAATAAAAATGAAGTGTAAAATTAAAGGCACAATGTCTAAGACTTAAGGTGATCTGTCATCAGAAATTGAGCCTAACATTAACATTACATATTTATGCTATTTTATAGAGTAAAACCTCTATAAGATAACTGCTGTGTTTTTTTAAACTTACAAAATATATATCAATATATATATGTTAGCAGGTCCCCTTCCACAGGAATTATCAGAATGCACTGCCATGTTTCTACAGAAGAGACAAACAGACTTCAATCCTAGCTTTTACTTTCTGTTAATGCTATCACAATGCAGAGTGGCTATCATCACTCAATCTCTCATATCTATTACTTTTATAAGAGAAAAGTAATATTCCTAAATCTTCGGAATCCATGCATATCAGACAAACAGTCATGAACCTCTGAACTGTAAATACTTGTAGATGCAGTTGTGGAAGACTAGTTTGTTGTCTGGTGGCCACAATAGGTTCTTTAAACAGAGAGGGGTTAAGAACAGTTATTGAGTTGCTGCAGTCTTCATTCTCACCAGCAGATATCATTATACATCATACACAGGTCCTTTACTACTTCCCATACCCATTTTGTTTTGAATGTCCCTTGATATTGCATCTTGAACTCTAGAAGAAACAGGGCATATTTTTTTCCTTTTATTGCTTAGGAATAAATATATATGAACCTTTTTGGGTATTGATAAGGTACATAGTCAACTGGAACCCCAAGAAATTATCTCTAGGTTGTCTAAATTGTACTTGTAGGGACAGAAATCAAATGTTTATTGTCCACCTTTGTATTTACTGCCAACATTTAATGTACATTTGAAGTCCATGCTGTATAGGTTTCTTCTCAGAAGAATGATGGTTGCACCTAATAAATGCTACTTGATCCCAACTACTTGATCCCCTCCTGTAGGAGTAAAGACTGTGTCACACCTTGTTTAACCTATCACATCTTGGCACTTGGGACTGTCACGTTACAAAGTGCCTCACAGCTGAAAACAAAGCCAGAAATAGGCACAATTTTCTAAAGCGAGTACAAATTATGGCCCTTGTGCCTGCAGTCATGAATCAATCGCGTGGCAACGGGGACGCAATGATCAAACCACCGAAACATTTTATCGTTAGGTTCTTGCAGGCGAGCGGGCTCATCACGAAGGGATGAATCAATTACTCGTTTGTGCAAACGCAGGCTGACTCAGCTGCACATTGATTTCACACAGGATGTCATCTTCCACCATTAGCCATGATATCTGTTGTGTTGAGCTGCAGTGATTCAGGCAAATAAACTTGTATTTACTGTCCTGACACCCCATGTACGCAGTGGAGATGAGGAGACGTCAGTCAGGAATGCAAATACATGATCTGTGTCTATATACTGTGTTCCACATTTATGTGTATGAATATAAAATGTGTAAGTAATCTAATAAATGAGTTTTCACAAGATGAATGCATACTAAACACACACTACAAAGTTAAATGCAGAGAAACTCAAAGAACTATTTAGATGTACAGTCTACTCCCATATACACCTGGCACTTCATTAGGTACATCTTGCTTGTTGGTACACCTTTTACCTTCAGAACTGCCTTAATTTTTTATGAAATAGATTCAACAAGGTGCTAGAAACACTCATCTCAGATTGTGGTCCATATTGACATGATAAAATCAAGCTGTTGCTCCGTATTTGTGAGCTGCACAGCCATGATGCGATTCTCCACAAACCAAAGGTGCTCTGATGGATTGAGAGCTCGTGACTGTGGAGGCCATTTGAGTACAGTAACCTCATTTTCATATTCAAGAAACCCATTTAAGAAGATTTGAGCTTTGTGACTGTGCATGTTAACCTGCCTGAAGATGGGTACATTGTGGTCATAAAAGGATGGACCTGGTCAGCAACAATACTCAGGTAGGCTGTGGCATATAAACAATGCTCAACTGGCACTTAGGGTTCCAAAGTGCGCCAAGAAAATTGCACCACTAGCAGCCTGAACCATTGATACAAGGCAGTATGGATCCATGCTTTCATTTAGCCAAATTCTGACCCTACCATCTGCATGTCACAGCAGAAATTGAGACTTATCAGACCAGCCAGCATTTTTCCAATCTTCTTTGTCCAATTTTGGTGAGCCCATGTGAACTATAGCATCAATTTCTTCCTCCTAGCTGATGGGAATGGGATTTGGTGTGGTCTTCTGTAGCTGTAGCCCATCTGCTTCAAGTTTCAATGTGCTGCACATTCAGGGATGTTCTTCTGATTACCTTGGTTGTAACAAGTGTTTTTTTGAGTTACCGCTGCCTTCCTATCAGCTTAAAGCAGTCTGGCCATTCTCCTCTGAACTCTGGCATCAACAATGCATTTTCATCTGGAGTCTTGCCATTCACTCGATATTTTTATTTTTAAGGGCCATTCTCTGTTGTGGAGATTCCAGGGGTGCCCTAGTCCAACAGGACTAGAACTAGTCCAGCTCTCCGTCTTAAGGGTCCTGTCTCCTGATCTGATGGGTATTACCCTAACAGATTACCTAGAGCACTTTCAAGCTGGTTATAAGGGACTCTCTCAGCCTCTTCTAACTGCTGTTAATTCCAACGTCTACCCTGCTAAACCCGAGCCTCCACCCTACCTGGTAGCCAATTCAGGGGGCAAGAGGTCGGTCACGCTAGTTATAGCAGCTCCCTTGTGAATCTCTTGCACTTGGTAAGGCGGCTGAGAATAGGTTTTAAGGACGAGGATAATTTGTCCTAAGAGGCTGTTTCTATTTAGGTGGACTCACAACTAGACTAACCTTTGAGAACCTGATTGATGTATCTTGCACACTTACACTTAGCATTTAAATGACTGAGAAGATTTTAGTGAATAGTCAGAATCAATTCTTTAAATGCAGGAATATAAATTTATTAGCATTTTAGCAAGGGCCAAGCATCAGCGTTAAAACATTTTACACAATCCAAATCATCTTAAGAATCAAAACAAAATCAACTTCGTAGACATGTAATATGTACTCACTCTCCTATCTTTCCCTGATGGTACTGGCTGGACTTGGTTTTAGAATTCGGTGATCATCATTTTAGGGTCACTTCCCGCATCCTCTCTTCTGGCCAAGAAGTGAGGAGCCAGGCGCTCCTGCTGGCGGGAACGGGTCCGATGGGTCCCTGATTCGGTACGGAATCCAGGGAACTCCAAGCACTTGCTCCACCAAGATCGCAGGGGAGATTCTGGGGATCCCTCAACGGTCCGGAATTAGTCCACAGCTGGGCAAAGAATTCCCTCCTCTGAGGGCTACCACGGTCAAGGGTTGAAGGCCTTCTGCAATCAGTCTCCTCTGGTCCCTGGGCACTTTCTTCACAGCACACCTCGACTTCACGAAGACTGTGACGCTCGAATCCCGTGTCTTTGTAAAACACACCAGTATTTATAGATCTCCCTATCTCACCATTGTGCCTCCTTTTCCCCAAAAAGGGGAAGTCCAGTTCCCTTGGTGATGACTCATTCTGGTCTTATAGGGACTTTCCAAGCCAGCCATGCTCACTTCCTATTTTCTCAGTTTCCATTGCTCTGCTCACAGGCAGAGACCTACACTATTCTCTTTAACCCTTTCAGTTCTTCCACATTCTTACATTGTTTAAAACAATCACAAGCTTGAGTAAATACAGATTAATACTTATTCTTTACTCGAATATTCATCAGTTACAGATTATACTCATTACATTCTCTTCAATTTGATCATTGCTGATTCAACTTACTTATCAACAGGTTTTCAATCACTTCATCATTACATTTAGTCACATACTTTATCACATGATCATTTCAATCCTCTGTGTCTTATCATTATACCAGTTCATATGGTGTTTATGCTGGGTGGGGGCTCAGAATTCTCAATCCTTCTTGACACTGTAAACCCTAGATATGGTTGTCTGGGAAAATCCCAGTAGATCAGCAGTTTCCAAAATATTCAGACCAGCCTGGTTAGCACCAACAACCATGCCAAAGTCACTTAAATCACCTTTCTGGTCAGCAGGTTGTCTTGACCACATCTACATGTTTAATTGCACTGATTTGCTGCCATGTGGTTGGTTGATTAGCTATACAGTTACATCTCAAAAAATTAGAATATCATGAAAAAGTTTAATATATTTTCACTTATTTCAGGAAGTGAAACCCATATATTATATAGATACATTACATATAGAGTGAAATATTTCAAGCCTTTATTTCTTGAAATTTTGGTGATTATGGCTCACAGATAATGAAAACCCAAAATTCAGTGTCTCAGAAAATTAGAATATTACATAAGATCAATAAAAAAGGATATTTTAAACAGAAATGACAGGCTTCTGAAAAGTATGTTCAAATCTATGCACTCAATACTTGGTTGGGCCTCCTTCATGCACTGACTCCAGCCTCAGTCCACTCCCTGTGAAGCTCTCCCAAATTCTTGAATGGATTTTGCCTGACATTCTTGAAGATGTTGAGATTTTCCCTGGGAGTGACCAGGATGGACAGGATTAGAAATGAGTACATCAGAGGGACAGCTCATGTTGAGAAGTTTGGAGACAAAGTCAGAGAGGCAAGGCTGAGATGGTTTGGACATGTTCAGAGGAGGGAAAGTGGACATATTGGACAAAGGATGTTGAGGATGGAGCTGTCAGGCAGGAGGAGAAGAGGAAGACCACAGAGAAGATTCATGGATGTAGTGAAGGAGGACATGCAGAGGGTTGGTGTGAGGGAAGAGGACGCACGGGGTAGGATGAGATGGAGGCAGATGATCCGCTGTGGAGACCCCTAACGGGTACAGCCA
>VUQH01000021.1:5806-16245 GCA_015106775.1 Etroplus canarensis | reverse complement strand
GTTACGATTTTTATGAAATGATTTTATGAATGCTTTAAAATGTGGCCCCCATTTTCTTTCTTCCTCCCCCCGCTTTTTTTTTTTTGTTTTTTTTTTTGTTTTTTTTTTTTTTTTTTTTTTTTTTTTTTTTACATCATCAGTTCAGTTGTATTTATATAATGCAACTCACAACAATAGTCATCTTAAGGCTTTTTTATTTTTTAAGGTAAAAACCCTAAAACATACTACAATTTGAAACCACTGTTTGAAATCAATGCTTGTCTTTCAGGAATCGCTGATATGTTTGCCAGTTATTTGAAATCTGAGGCATTGTAGCTGGAGTCCTTATTATAGCTGGATACTGAATTGGGACACAAATTGAACTTCTGTATTGTGGATCTGATCTCTTTCAGACCTGCTAAAGCCCTCAAATATAGGTTACAATCACAAAAATGAAACAAATGGCTACACAATGCAAGGTCAAGGACACATTTGTTGTTTTTATGGGCACTTGGCCATTTTCACAAGAATTTCTGCAAGAATTACAGAAATACAGGTTGTAATATTCATAAAAGGAGTCTTTCTGTGTGCCCCTTTGTCATTAGGTTTATTCATGGCATAATAATGTCTTAAGCTAGGTTCGGCCCCTTGTCCTGGATATGACTGTTTGAGCCTCCTTGACTTTTCAGTGGGTTTTAACTCTCATTAGTTTTTGCAATTCATCCAACCAATAACAAGAAAACGTATCACTTTCTGTCTGTACTTCACACTTTACAATAACCTGCAAATTGTGTTGGATCATGAACCTGATGAGCCACTGCATCATTGATATTCTGGTTACTCTTTACTGGAAAGGATAGTAGAGTGGACAGGAAAGTAGTGAGAGAGTGAGGAAAATGACAGGCAGGAAATGATTGGTGGCAGAAGGATCTCTGGCCTTCAGTACATGGGTCACTTGATCAACGAGGTAAACGATAGCAGTGCCATGAATCCCAATTTATATGCTTGTGTGAAAATATTTATTACATTTATGTAAGAGAGACTTTCCTTGTTAGACTTGTTAGGAATTGTGGAACAGCATTAGAGATGGTTATGAACGTGAGAACACGGTCAGTGCCCCACTAGCTCCCAACTCCAGCCTGTTTCCCCTGCTGCTGACCTCTAATTGCATTACTAATAGAGGCATGAGACAGTATCTCAGTGTGTAAATGTAAATGCAGTCAAACAAATGGGAAAGTTTGCTTGATCACTGAAGCTCATTGCACAGACCTTGTTAGTATGTTAGCCAATCTCTGTGGTGAAATAGTCAGTTTAAACATTTTTTATTCAGAGCTCTTTTGTGTTGTTATAAATGGTCTTTGTGGAAATACAGGTTGAGAAATGGTGTTTAGATATAAACATTGCCTGATCTTTTTCAAATCTGGTGCAAATTAGCCATGTGCTCATGTAGCTTATGTTAATTAACCATAAGGAGCGATTGTGATTTTTGTCTGGTTAAAACATGCTGGTGTGTTTCTAATCTTTGATGATTAGATAAAGAATAACCTGGATGTACGTAATAATAATTGAGCTATGCATTCATATAGTGTGGTGTTTGACCACATCTAAAGGCGTCCATGTTTTACAGGTTATCCTAAAGGCTATAGTGAGATGTGATTGTAGTCCAGAGAGTACACAGTTTTGAAATGAGTTCAAACAGACAATTTCACAGCTCAGCCACATTATGCAGCAAGTGGTCAGATGTGAAAATGTGAGGGTAAGAAAATATGCTAGTTTGGGGACATTGCACTGTATCCCCACATCCGATGTCGGAGAGAAAAGGTTTCAGATACTGTTTAACTATCTAACAAACACTATGTAAAGTATGCTAACATCATTACATATGTGTACATATAGACATGCACACATGTTTCAAACCTCTACACTTTCTAAATTACACTTAAAGACGTGGTTATTGTTATTATAAAAAAGGTTGAAGACATTTAAGTGCCATTCACTGTAGTAATATCACAGTTGAAATATTAATTTCACCCTGGGCCATGCATTGTTAGGGGTACTAAAATTTTAAGTGCTTGCTAAGTACAGACATGAATTTTGCAGTAGTGGTGATGGGGGAACAGCACTGATTTTTATGACGCAGTTGCTGACTTGCATCTCAGTATGTACTTGCCTAACATGATGAACTTGACGTAATCTGCTGTGTTACGTTGAGTAATCCCTGGTTGTTACTCAGCTTGTTGCCTCATTGGGGATTCTTGAATAAAAGAGATCCTGGCATATGTATAATAGTCATGCTGTCAGTTTGATTGAGCCACTTCAGACTTTGTAGCTGAGGCACAGAACACAATCGCTGATTTGCTGTCAGTGCTCTGCTAGCAGCAGGACTGTTGATAAGTCCTGTCAAGAAGTTGGTAAATTAAGATGTTTCAAATGTACTTTCAGTTTTTCATTCAGAACTAAATCTGCCATTAATCCCTGGAGGATAAAGAAATGTTGAGTGTTGAATAGAGAATAGATTTGACCATCCATTTCTCCCTCTCAGCACTCGAAAATACTCTTGGCACTCCATTCTAAAAACAAATTAAAGTCGAGAGAGGGAGAAAGAAGTTTTCTTTTTTTGGCATTGACAGTGAAGGAACGTCATTTTCCTACAGCCAGATCAAAGTGGCTCCATGTGTGTGGCATTGCAGTTTGCTCCCTTGGGCTTGTAATGATACAGCCTGAACTCAAAAACCCCTTGGATGCAGATCATTGCCACTTTCCACTCTGTGCCAGGCACGATGCCATCTAGGTTGTGCCCTTCACGCCCACCCCTACTGCTCTATGTCGTCTGCCTTTTCTCATCTTCCCCGCCTCCTGAACACTCCTTATGCCACCCCCCATCTGTGTTAGTCTGCATAATCAGAAAGTTCTCCATGATGCAGCGTCGGGCTCAGGCGCATCCTTGCTCTGGTTGTCCCACTGCCTAGATAATGAAGGCAGCTGGGTGGTTGTCTTACTGCCTGCTTGTGTTGTGCTTCATCATTCCTGCCACAGTGCAAGGTTTGCTAATTAAGTCACCGTCTTGGCTCTGCAGATTATGTAGCAGCTGGATCATTAGCGTGGTAGGGTCAAATGGCATGTGTCTCCATGTATCGGGTGGAGCACTTTTCATCAACCCTTGTCTCGGTCTCTTCACCTCTGCTGGCCACCAGAAGGCTCAGCCTGCTTCCTCCTGGCTAACTCCATTAATACTGAGTATTAAATGAAAATATTTACATGAAGATGATGCATGGGGCAGCCAGTTTATCAGTTATGCCTTTTAACTGTATCTTTTGCTTCTTTTTTGCTTTGCATCATACAGTACTTAATAGTGTAGAAGGGGCAGACTTTTCGACAAGTTCTAATACAAATGCATATAGTGCACTTTTTATAGCTATTATTTATTGCTTGGCATTTTGTTAAATTTTTACTTTAGTTCAGAAGTCTAGTATTGCAATGCAGTCAGTATTTAATACTGAATACTCTTGATTATTTGCATTGAACTGATGCTGTACAGTTTATCGATTTTAGAGAATAAACAGAAATGATGAGTTTTTACTTGGAATATTTTTGTGACTTTAGAAGAAAAATGTGAGAGTATCTAGTTAAAGCTCAATATTTTCATCATTATAATACAGATTATAAACGGAATTTCTTAGGGTTTGTGACTGAATGGGACAAAACAAGATACAAGTTGCCAACAAGAATATTATGATTGTTCATGTTTTACTTCACAGACCCAGCAATTAATCAGTCAAGGAAATGCTCAGCAGATTGATTGATGATTAAAATAATAGTTGCAGCCCTTCATAAAAGTGTGATGAACATCAATTAAATGAGTTATTGATTGAACTGAGATCAGCTTAACATTTACAGTGCCGCATAGTATTTCAGAATGGATGCTGTATTGGTTGTACTTGTAGAGATGGCACTGGAGGCCCAGTGCAATGTATAATGTAAATGTAAATTTATTTTAAAACTCCAGTAAGTTTAATATTTCAGTGGGCTTCTACTCATAAAGAGAAAATTACTGCCAGCAGCCTGTGAGTCACCTTCAGTTCAGTTGCAGGGTGGAGATGCCTTGTGTATGATTTGTATGATGAGGAACTGTTATTCACCATTAGTCTGACTCACCTGTCAGTATAGTCAGTCATCTGTAGAGGTTGGGAGAGACATTTCCATCTTCCTGCATTTTTATTAAAGAAGAATTAAAAGAACAAATTAAACTGAAACGCCATTCAAAATATGTTTGAGTTTCATAAGGCCTTTGATTTGTTGGTTGTGAACAGCATGATTTTTGTCCAATGCTATAGATTCCCAAGGAAAGAATGTCAAGTTGGGAATAAAGTATCAAAACCTCCATATAAATTCCAGCAGAAAATGCTTCTTTGTTGCCCACCTTCATGCTCTGTATGCTTGGCTGAATATATTTTTTTGGCTTTGAGACATAGTATGTTCGGCTTGGGAAAGCTTGCAATTTCCCCCCTGGGATTAATAAAGTATTCTAATTCTGATTCTGAAAAAGTCTTTGGGTTATAGTTTTAAAACATGTTGACACAAATTCAAGGTAACCATAGCTGCTGTTCTGTCACATGTACCTTCTCACCCTGAAATGGGAACACAAAAAGCATTCTTTATAGGGAAAATATTATTTTAATAACAGGCCAGAAATGGAATCAGGGTCAGATTTCATCAGGCACTGTTAAGTTTCTAATCTAAGGAAAGATTTAAGACCAGTGCCTCTATCCATTAATGATCTCCCGCAGCCGGTTTTAGTTTTTCCTTTCTCTGAATACTATTTGGATGTGTGAAAATGCCTTCATCATCTGCTCTGCCTGTCTACACTGATAGCGGATATTGAATTGGCTGCTGGGCACTAGCTAACCCCCGCTGTGAGAGATCAATTGAAAGGGACAACCATATATAGTTTTTCATCAACTGCTGCCCAATTTGGGAATTTCTTACTCTTCCTGTTGCATCTCAGATGAACAGCAGAGCGGCATCTAAATTTTATGTGTGTGTGTTTGTGAGTGTGAGACTTGCCATGTTTTTTGACTCACTGATTAGGTAAACAAATCTAAAACAAATCTGGGATTTTAGAAGTTCAATGTAGATGGTTTTACTACTTAAAACCTTTTTGAGCAGGCTTTAATAAATACATAGATTATTATTAAGTGTGGGTCTGATAAATTAGCAAAAATATTTTAATTCATTTACAAACATTTTTTAAAACCTTCCGAAAAAATGGTTAAATAGACATGTGCAAGTGTCCATATTACAGATACTGCTTTTGAAAGATGCATATTTGACCTATTAAATGCTGTCAAGACTGTTATTTCCAGCCTGACATACACTCAAACTCTCTCATACTCTCTCATGCCAACAAACACACTTGTGTGAGCATGCTTAGTTGAGAGAAAAATCCCACAACTTTGTGAGGATTCCTCATTCTCCAGACTGTTCTCCTTTTCCCCTTAGCCAGATTGCAGTGTCATTCTGATCATTTTCCCCCTACAGATGCCCCCTTTCTCATGTGTTTGTAACTTTAGGCTTTTCAACTCTGCCCCTCTATTTTAAAACGGAGAGGGCACTGTGCCGAGAGGGACAGGGAGGCAGGCTGTTGCGGGCTGCACAACACGCGCAGTGCCGAGGACAGTTTGCAAGATGACACTAGCAGGCTTGTTTACGGCAGAGGCTCACTTTGGGGGAGGAAGGGGTGGCAGGGAATCAGGCAGGCAGGAAAGAACAGAGAGGGGGTTTACTACCCTCAAGAGAGTCGGAATTCCTCCTGAGCCATTCCCCATTTGGCTGGCAGTTGTGAAAACAATTGCCTGGCATTTACTCTCTCTGTGCAGATGGAGTCCCAGTTATGAGTCAGCTTTCAGAGCAGCAAGTGGTGGAGAAAGTGGTTTTGCTTGTGATTTTCTGCACAGCAAATATAAGAATACTTTACAGAGACATTTGGTTTTTGATGTTGGACAAACTCCACAGAGCTGTTTCCTCACTTTCATTTCTTTTTCTTCTCCACATTACCGCTGATCTACATATCTTGTCTCCATGTTTATGTTTAGTTGCTCCTTGAAACACAGACTGGTTGACTAATTTAAGCATGTGTTTGCCATTTCTCTACAGCTGATCTGCAGAAGATGTTATGGTGATGTCCTGAGCTGAGGGAGCCTTCACTTCATCCCCACTTGTCTTTGTTGTTCCACATTTGGCCTGCTCTTCATCAGTCACCAAACACCAACTGCAACCACCAACACCTTCACCTTTTCCCCACCCCCTCCCGCCCAGCCAGTCGTCACCATGACGTCGGAGCTGGAAAGCAGCCTAACCTCCATGGATTGGCTTCCTCAGCTGACCATGCAGGCAGCCATTCGCAAGGCTGATGCCCAGAATGCCCACGGGCCAGGCATGGGAAAGAAGAGTGCCCTGCTCGATCCTAACACCACGTTAGACCAGGAGGAGGTGCAGCAACACAAGGATGGCAAGCCGCCCTACAGCTATGCCAGCCTTATCACGTTTGCTATCAACAGCTCGCCAAAGAAGAAGATGACACTGAGCGAGATCTACCAGTGGATCTGTGATAACTTTCCCTACTACAGGGAGGCGGGCAGTGGCTGGAAGGTGAGGAAAAAAAAGAGACCTCTACCTTGTCTGTATAATTTTATGCAGACAGGAAATATACATTTTGTTAAAATACTATTATAACAATTCTGGAGAGCTAAAGCATGAAGAAGGTAAATCAGAATTTAGACACAGCTACTTGTTGTTTAGATCTATATATTGTTATTTTGTCCTTTCCTTCTATTTGTTGACAATTAGAAAAGTTAAGAAAGCAACAAAAGTTATCCTTTAACAGACAGTCCAGTTTGATGTAAAAAATATTGAATTTGTCGACCATTTGATTTGTCACTTTTTTGAGTCTCTTTGCATTTTGAGACAAACTGTTGACAGGATTTGCTGAAAAAATTCTTTGGTTTAAATTGTTGTTTGATGGGAGCTGGGCATCCTAAGCAAAGTGAGATTCCATTGGTAATCACCATTGTCACTTCTGAGAAAGCTTAGAGAGAAACTATGAGTGTGCCAAATCACACTAAGTGCCTCAGTCCTCTGAATGAAAAATGGCGTAGCCCTGAGAGAACCATATGAAGTGTAAAACCCTGGATTAATATTCAGGGAAGTGGCCCCTATCTGTGCGAACACAGACTAAATAGCCCATTCATGGGTGGTATTATTCATTGCAGATGCCTTGATAGGAGAAGGCCATTATGCAGAAGGAGAGAGCCAGTGCTGTGTCATCATCTCAAGGAGCCCATGATATACCGAGATGAAGCTATGCTGATTGCCTTTTAAAGGGCCCAGATGGAAATTGATATTAGAATGAGTTTTCCAATCAGTCGACGTTTATTGGAAATAGAATCTTAGGCACTGCTTTATTGCAGTCAGACAAGATGTATGAAGCCCATTTCCTGGGGCGACAAGATCTGGCATGTGTACAGGCTGCACTGAGGTGTGTGTGTGTGTGTGTGTGGTTGAGCGGGAGATGAGAATGCATGTGTTATTATAAATGGGTTGATTTTAGCTTTTGTGGCAAGGCCCCTTTTGTAAGGAAATGAATTGTTTTATTTTGCAGCCTTTGTTTCCTCTTTTACCTTCATCATCCCTTATTTAGTTGTCAGCAACACAGCAGCATATGTGCTGTCAGACTGCATGTATTCCTGCACTGAGTTACAGGCATTTTCACCCAACACTGATATCAGCTCTGCATTTTGTATACCACCTACCTCTGTGCAATGAAATGTTAAATTCATTGCCAAACGATTTTTCTCTAGACACTGGTACAAGGTTGCAGCAGTATTTTCCACTGTCTCTTTTTTGCAGAACACGTTGCACTTATTGGCCAGTCTGTATCTTTTAACATGCTTTAAATGTTCCTTTCTTATTCAGAGCAGCAGCGAGTAAATGATCATTTAGGTGGGTTGCAGTGGACTTGGTGAACTCCTACATATCCACAGACTTTATTGCATAGAAATATGAGGGTGTGACAGACTAGCCCAACTAAAATAACTGTAGATAAGACATAGCATTTAGCTGACACTTATCCCAAGCACTGTGAATACACACTTTTTATACATTTTAGAGTGGGTGGCCTCAGTGGGAATCAAACTGATGCTGCTGGCAGGGTTGATGCTTTGCTCTACCCACTGAGTTACAGTTAGACTGTAGTTACAGCAGAAAGGAAGAAATTATATTATTTTACCCAAATGTGTGGCTGCTAATGTGTCTTCTGGTTGTTTTGTTGTGAATTGTTTTTTTTTGGTTTTTTTTCCTCTTTCCCACGATCTGTAAAAAAAAAAAAAGGAACAGTTATGTAAACTTGTTTCAAAAAGCATATACTGTAAATAAGAAATGGCATGAGGGAAATTTGAATTGATACCAATATTTTATTTATTTCAAAACTTAAAAATACATATTGTATTCACTGTTTAGACAAGGGGTGTCACGCTAACTGGCTGCATGATACTATCACAATATTCTGCCCATGATTATCATGATGCGGTGATTCTGTAATATCCTACAAGACAGTCGCTTACTGTATCTTTTTAACTTCTGAAAAAATACCCCTAAAAAGGCAAGATTTAGGTATTTATTCACTGCATTGTGGTGTCAGGATTTGAGGATTTATGTAATAATAATCTGTCACCTTAATTAGCTCTCTGATTTGGTTTCACCAATGGCCAACATTTACTTCTGGGTTTTACTTCTAGGTTTAACTTTCATTCAGTTTACCCTCATTCATTTGATAAGTGCAACCACAAGTAGTCATGAAGTAGTGACTCTGATCAGTCAGATTATTGAAGCATCCATTTAGAGCGCTTACATATGTTGTTAAAAATAGCTTGGTGTCAAGATAACTGTATCACAAAAGGAAGCAATACTTATTGCTGTATTAATATTTTGCCCTTTGCTGAGTTCTTAAAAAATGCTACATTTTAGATGTGCCTAACATGCTGCTGGTTTGATGCAGGCATGTGTCTGTACTTTAGATTTTTCCCTGTGCAAGTGTCTCCTTTCCTTGGATTTGGTAGCTAACAACTGCATAGATTCAGTTTTCCCTGAGAGAAGTTGACCAAATCAAATTTCCAATATTGAAAATAAGCTCGCAATAGCAAGCAGGTTTCTTAAAGGGAATGCCGACTGGGAGAAATAATAGACCTTGTTTGCTAACTTTGCTTCAGCTATAAAAACATGACCTTAAAAATATTCTAGACTGTTCAGTTTATAGAAATTTATAGAAATTAATTTCACTCATATGCTGCCATTGTTGTTTATGTTGCAATGCATTGTGGGTAATGACATCAAATGGTTGCTGCGGTCTCGGCCCCATGTAGCAGTACACTGGCTCAACGTTCAGCCTTTTCAGTTTGAACCCAAGTGCGTTAGCAGATAATGATGAAGAAATCACTGAAAATGCACTTGAAAATGAGGACGATCAGATGGGTGAAGAGGAAAGAGTGGGCCAAAATAGCTGGTGTTTGTGCCGCAGTTGCTAGCCAGTGCCAACTCGGAGAGAGAGCATTTGCTGCAAAGAGCTCTACTTTCTTGTCAGCAGCTGTTCATGGTAAGCATTGGGATCAAATGCACTCTAATATAGATTAGTTTAGTGCATTACACATGATCACTTTAGTTATTTATCTATTTTTTTAAATCTTTTAAACTTAAATTTTTAACTGTAGAAAAAAAAACTAGTCCTGTCTCTGTCACATGTCATATGTTTACATGTTTATATGTTGCACCAGGTCCTGGAGAAACATTATTTCATTTCACTATGTTCTGCGTCAGCTATATGTGGTTGAAATGACAATAAAGCTCTCTTGAATCTTGAATCTTGAATGATATAGTAATGTATACTAAACATAGTAAATCACACAAACAAGTCGATTACGTTGATTGTGTCAACAAATATCATGAACTTACATTGTACTCTGGATCAGACTACCTGTACTGGAGCTGACTCTCCCCGCTTGATTCATCATCTGAAAGGAACATCTTCTGTGACTGACAGTCTACCTCTTGTTTGTACTGTACAAATATCCATAGCGATCAGGTAATGCACATCTGCTGGCCACTGTACCGATTGCATCCGATGTGCTGACATCTGTTTGAGTTGCGGCATCGGTCATAGTTAAAGAAAACTGGACACTTACAGATGGTCTCACTAAGTGAACCAATGGGTTGTCAGGTTCCTCTGTGTCCAGGGTCTGGACAGGGGGAGCTGGTTGTTTACATCCCAGCAGAAGAGCATTCAGTGTGTCCTGTCTCCGATGTTTCTCTTTTTTTTTTTTTTTTTTTTGTTTGTTGTTTTTTTGTTTTTTTCTTTTGTTTTTTTTTTTTTTATTTTATTTAAAAATAAAAAAAAAAAAAATAAAAAAAAT
>VUQH01000016.1:2228-25520 GCA_015106775.1 Etroplus canarensis | reverse complement strand
CTTCTTCTTCTTCTTTCGGCTGCTCCCACTAGGGGTCGCCACAGCAGATCATCTGGTTATGAATCCGCATATTTGATTTGGCAAATTTTTTTTACACCGGATGCCCTTCCTGACACAGCCCTCACCATTTACCCAGGCTTGGGACCGGTACTAGGAGTACACTGACTTGTGGGCCCCTGTGGCTGGTTTTTTTAAGAAATAAAATAAACTCAAAAATTCTTTAAAATAGGTATTTATTAAATATTCAGGCTGCAAGTCAGAACAAGAAACATTGCAGAATGCTGCTGGTTCAAGGTCAACATGGACGACTATGTATGGAGTGTGGGCTGGAAGCTGGAGAAGTGTCGGTTCACCCCCTGAGCACTTCCGAGGTGCCCTTGACCAAGGCACCGAACCCCCTACATTGCTCATCTGGCGCCCTTCACTCTGATCACCTCTCAATAATGCATGTATACTGGTTCTGTCTGTGCATGTGTGTGTGTATTCAGATCTGCATGTGGAATTGTGTACATTAACAACGGAGTGTAGAATTTGGAATTTCCCCACTTGTGGGGACTAATAAAGGTTGTCTTTCTTTCTTTCAATATGTAATATGAAACTTTTTAGAATACTAACGTCAGGTGATTTTCACCCATGCAACTGTGATTATATGATTTTGATGGTGTTTCTGCTGTCTGAGTTGCATGGGTTCTTAGGTAGCTTCAGGCTGCTCCCTGCTCCCTGTTACAGTATATAACAGGTAAAATGCACCCAACATTGAGGATGGTGTTACAATAATGTATGTTAGTGTTCTAGCATTAACACATGAATTGAAAGTATAAGTAGCGGCAACATGCTTCTATTCAAACGCACTTGATTAATTGATTATCAGTCAGTATAATCACCTCTATAAAAGCAAAAGTTTTTGCATTTTGCTGGAGTTGCGCATTCAGGTGTGTGTAGCACAGTGCTGAGGAAGAAAGACACCAGCAGTGATCTTAGAGAAGCAACTGTTTTTGCCCATCACCCTGGGAAGGGTTATTAGACCATTTCCAAACAATTTGAAGTCCATCATTCAACAGTGACAATGATTATTCACAAGTGAAAATAATCAATACAGTTGCCAATCTTCCCAGTAGATGATGTTCCAGCAAATTCACCCTGAGGCCAAACCCTACAATCCTCAGAGGACTTGCAAAAAACAAAACAGCTACATCTCAGACTCTACAGGCCTCAGTTAGTAATTTACATGGTAAAGTTCATGCCATTACAATTACAAAACAACTGAAGAAGTATGTCTTGTTTGGAAGGGTCTTCTTTCTAAAAAAAATGTGGCAGCATGGCTCAGGTTTGCAGCGTTGTATCTAAACAAATCACAAGACCTCTGAAACAATGTCCTTTTACAGATGACTATAATGCATAAGCCAGACACAGCATATCAGCACAAACACCTCATATAACTGTTAAGCATAGTGGTGGACTGGGGATGATTTGGGCTTCTTTTGCAGCCACAGGACCTAGACACCTTGCAGTCATTAAGCTAACCATGAACTCCTTTGTATGCTTTTTTTCATTTCGACAGAATTTTTATTTAATAAATATGTCATGTCTTGTGGTTCATTTGTGGTTGTATCTAATTTTAAAGTTGTACCTAATTTTAAGACCTGGTAAGGACCAGATGACTTTTAAAAAATGTCATTATACGTAAAACCTTAGAACTGAACAAGTCCAACAACTGCAATTTCTTGTTCACATGTGACTCCAAATAAGAGTTTGCTTTCCACCATAACTGCTGAATGTGTAGATAAGCAGTAATTTAAACAGTTGACATCCGCCCCTGAAATATAATGGCATTTCAGTATTGTGCTCACCACCTGTTTCTGTAGCCAGCTGCACATATTAATAAACATTTATTGTGGGTTTAAATCAAAATTTCAAATGTTTTTCTTTTTTATTCAGATGAAGTCTTTGCTGGTATAAAATGAGAATGTGTCATTTTGTAGCAGTATGTGTGTTGTGTGCAGGTGTGTGTGTTGGTTCCTCTAACTTCAATATTAGTACACTGTGACATAATCAGGAAGAGAAGAGTGAAATAAATGCGTTGTAGCACATATCTCAAAAGCTCTCAGAACCTTTTAATCATTACCTCTACACTTTACAGATTTGAGAGTATAGACACTGCACACTAATGCACTTGCATACAAATGGAGAAACATTAAGCAACCCCCTTAAAAACTTCCTGGCAAACTCCTCACATTTGGCCTTAAGCTCATTATGAATGTTGCATGGTCAAAGCTGTGGGTTCTATTTGCCAGCAAAAGCAGCTGGAGGTGTTCATGCTGTGTTAGTTAATCAGGATTACTGAGCAGAGCAACGTTTGGACATGACTGTGTCTAATCCACTGTGAAAAGTAACGTGTTACTCATTTCTCTGTGTGCTGCACTAATTATGCAGTCGCTAGGTGGACATGCATGACAGGGCTATAGCCTGTATGTGAAGAGATGTACAACAGTGGCATATTAAAAGTTTAATAGTTAATTTACATGTTTTACATAATGCTTTTAAAGAAAATTTTCACATTGAACTCCAAAGAGTTTTGTTACTTGCTAATTCTGTTATCTGTATGCATAAGTTACATATGAAATAAGTTGTGCCATAAGTTGTTCCACTGGAGCATGTGGGGATAAAATTCAATGGGGATTTCAATGAATTACTTTTCAGATGCCATAACTTTCTTTTCAGAGTCTAAAATTCTAATGGTACTAATCCTCAAAGTCATTAAGACGGTGTGCAGTGTAGAAGCTTAACTTTCCAAGAGCTTAACATTATTCATTATGCACATATATAGAAATTTTATAATCCATATCAGGTTAAATTAAACTTAATTTATCATAATCATCTGTACTTTATGGGTGTATAAATCAATGAACCACCATCAAATATGTTGACTGTAAATTTATCTTAATGAATATGATGCAGTGTGGTGAAAATGTTGAGATATTTAGAATCTTACCCATCACACGGGGATGTGAGGCCCTATATTTATTCAACAACATTAGAAAATTAGCTCAAACTTACAGAATCCTAAATAACTATCTTAAGCAACAATAAAAACAATGAATCCTGCAGAAGATGTCATGGTTCCCTTAGATCAGTGTTTTCATTTTACTTATACATTGCTGGTGTGTTACCTAAACTAAATGGCAGTTTGAAAAAGGGATGCAGTTAAAAATGAACATCAGTTTAAGCTTACACCTTCCCATTAGAAAGCCCTGTTCAATAGGGAACTGAAGCTTTTGTATTGCTGTCCTCAAAGCTCCTAGACTTTATTAAACAAAAAACTTTTTTTTTCCTTGCAAAACATAAAAGTTGCTGGTTTATGACGGTCTCTGTTAGGTTGTTTGTGTTATACTGCGACTTTAGTGTTTTAACATGTTAATTGAAATGTACAGATAACGTTAGATGTCTAACACTGACTATGTACATCATAAAATTTCACAAAAAAACCCTAAATTTTCTCTTTAAAGGGTAGTTAAAGTTGAAAAATTAATATATCTAAAACTTTTGCACTTTACTGTATAGAATAGATTATGGTGTCAGACTTCTCACTCAAAAATAAGATTTAATGTTTAAAAATAGAATTTTTTAAACAGTATTCTCAGGAGCTTTTGTGGTTCTTATCTCTATTTTAACAATTTTGCAATAATGTGTCCCTCTCTTTCAGATCCTGGTCCATGTTGGTTTTCTAACTGAGGAGTCTGGAGATGTTTTCAGCCCCAAGGTGTTGAAGGGAGGACCTCTTGGAGAAATGGTCCAGTGGGCTGACATCCTGACTGCCCTCCATGTTCTTGGCCACAATCTTAAGATCTCCATGTCTGTCAAGGAACTTCAGGGGTGAGTTCTCACAATACAAAATCTACTAAACCAGCACTGAAGTAATTGATTTGTTAGTGAGGGTTGGTTTTGAGCAGGAGAAAATCAATGTTAACCATATTTATCATTCAAAAAATTAACCCAATATCTTCTTTAT
This sequence comes from Etroplus canarensis, assembly GCA_015106775.1. NCBI lineage: Eukaryota > Metazoa > Chordata > Actinopteri > Cichliformes > Cichlidae > Etroplus > Etroplus canarensis. Next base: position 21,511 of record VUQH01000016.1, on the reverse strand, counting down.
AGGGAACTAATAGTTGCTTTTTTGCAGATTAAATTTTTTTACTGCTTACTGCTTAGAAGCCTCAATCTAAACATGCATTTTAAAAAGCTAGTTGGTGAAAATGTTTTCTAACTGACAAACTACATAACATCAGTATAAAGCTAAAGAAAAATATTTGCTTTTGTTAATTTATTTCAAGTAAGCAATTTAATTACTTTAAAAGGTGCCTTTTTATTTCCACCTCCTTCTTGAACAGTTGTATTTTGCACATTTATTAGTAATAAGTATCTGTGACAAACTGACCCCTAATGACACCTATGACAGCAAGCCAATGACATTTTTCAATTCTCCTGATGCCATTGTGCTCTTGTTATATTGTATTAAAACTGTACTCATTTCCACTTAACTCAAAGATTAGCCTTGAGAGTCCTAAGGTCCTGTTGACTTATCTGTCACTATATTGATCTTGCATGCTCATTCCCCAGCTTCGTCTCAGGGGAATGCATTGGTGGTTTTTGTTTTTTTAATCCCGTGTCAGCAAGCTTACATGTTTCTGCTGATGGATACAGCTGTAGAGCCAGCATGCACATACTGTAGACAAGTTGATAGCTGTAAATCCACCATGATTGGAAAGATCTCTCAAGCTTGTTCTGTGTAGTCTTTGTAATCAGGTTCATGGTTGAGACTGTTTAGTCTGTGTAATCAGGTTCATGGTCGAGACTGAATAAATCACGGAGGTTGTCATCTTCCATGTCGAAGAATGGCTAATGTTTGCCAGAAGAATTATGAATAGGCATTTTGTGAGAAGACAGCTGAATCATAATGGGTGCCGTCTTTGTTCAGCCTTGATTGAGACAATAGTCTTTGTCTTTCTGCCATCGTTGATCACCACAATGACACAGGTACAGAGTATAGATCAATATAATGATGCCCACAGAGTCGCGACTGTTCTCTGCATTTCACACTGTGCACAGCTTGCGACAACGCTCACAAATCATAGAAGAAGCATTGTATTGATGCCCAGCCTTTGGCAGTCATTCTGTAGACTCATAACACCTCTGCAGGGGCTAGAAGAGAGTGGAAGAATTTAGAGGATTTTTATACTTAAAAAAGTGACTTTTGGGATTTATAGTAGACTTGTTTTTTTTTTTTTTTGAACCGCATGAATGTCACCGGAGTTTCTTGAAACCTACATTTTCAAATTGTTCTGTCTGACTTTATGGGTTGTGAAGTTTTAGGTGACAGAGCTATATAAACTTCTCAAACTTCATTAAATACACCTTGCTGGTACCAGGTTGGACAATCTTTTGTTCTCAGAACTGCCTTAATTCTTTGTGGCATAGATTCAACAACGTGCTGTAAACTTTTCTTAGAAATTCTGGTCCATGTTGACATGATAATATCATGCAGTTGCTGCAGATTTGTCTGCTGCACATCCATCATGTGAATCTCTCCTTCCACTGCATCCCAAAGGTGCTCAACTGGAGTGAAATCTGTTGACTGTGGAAAGCATTTGAGTGCGGTGAACTCAAGAAAGCAGTGTGAAATGATATAGGCTTTGTGACATGGTGCATTATCCTGCTGGAAGCATTCATCAGAAGACGAATGCACTGAGGTCATGAAGGGACTGACATGGTCAGCAACAATACGCAAGTAGGTTTTGACAGTTTTTAAACAATGCTCAACTGGTACTAAAGGGCCCAAGGAGTGCTTAAAAAATATTTTCCACATCATTGCACCACCACCACCAGTCTGAATCATTGATACAAGCTAGGATGGATCTATGTTTTTGTGTTGTTTATGCCAAATTCAAACTCTACCATCTGAATGTCACAGCAGAAATCGAGACTTGTCAGGCCAGGCAGCATTTTTTCAAGCATCTATTGTCGTATGGGAAATGTAGCCTCAGTTTCCTGTTCTTAGTGTGGTCTGAATGAATCTGCATGAATGAGCAGTTGAACACATATACCTAATGAAGTAGCAAGTGAGTGTATATTACCATGCAACTAACAAAACCTTTATCCAACTTTCCCATGTAGAAAAAATTGGATCCTGGCTCAGTTGAACTTATAACTGAAGTATTGAAGTCATGTCTTACTTGTTTTCCTTTTGTCTTTGTCTCTGATAAGTAAAGTTTATCTAAAGAAAGAAAACAGTTTGGTGGTTGCAGAGCTGTACTAAAAAAAAATGCTCTTTTTTCTACTTTCTCATATTACCCACAAACCTGTCAATGGCTTTATGGACCTTTAGTTCACCAAAATGTTTAGAAAACCTTACAGTTGCAGTATGTAAGGTTTTAATGCTTTTAACAGTGAAACTGAAACATGGAATAAAGGATAATGTAATAATGTTAGGGTCCATTCAGTAAAACCAGCAATGCCAAAATCAATTCTAGGAAGAAAATGCCTTGTGAAGCACTGTTTTGTTCTGTCATGATGTGCAGTTACACTGCATATTTAGCCACCATATTTCCTGCCACATGACATAAGTATTGATTTTCTGTTTTCAGGCACTGTGAACTATACAGGCAGTAATGGCATTTTTTGTCAAGGAATTAATTTATTAGAGCATTACCTCAACACAAACATCTGCTGCATTTTTTTCTTATTCCACCATTTTATGATTACTTGCGCAGATACTGGGTTTGTGTACATTCACACCATGCCCCGCGAATGCAATTATCATAGTGTGTTGGTAAACAGGCAGGAAAGCAGGGAGCTTTTTGGTTTGATTACCTCGCACCCTACATAACACCTCAAATGGCTCATAATTAACAATGGTCCACACAGAATAGGCCCCAGAAGCAAATCAACAAACACGTTCATAAACAATGCATTATAGTTTTTGGATTGTTACTACTTTTTATTAGTCTTTTTTGAGACAAATGTTGTGTTTTGGACTTGTTGCAGATGTTTTTGATTCATTATGGGAACAATTGTTTTTGGTGAATAATTTCTCCGAAATGCCTAACACTTGCTATGTATGTTCATAATTTCTGTCATTTCTGGATTTCCTTCTCTGTTATAGTTGCTATTTTATATGTTTCTCAAATTATTATAATTATTATTGAAATAGTTTATTTCTTTTCTCACTTGTCTCATTCCCATTATTGTGATTTCATACTTCATACTTTTTACCAGGAAGGTACAAATAAGCATACAAAAACATAACATGCAGTCAGAGATTCAGAAATAAATGCAGAAAAATTGTTTTACAATCTGGATAGGCAAGGCAAGACAAATGTAAAACCAGGCAGACAGACAACAATTGCCCTAAAGAGCTGGCTTGGTTGAATCCAAGTCCAAACACAGATTTGAAAACAGCTTTGCTTTCCTTTGGGCAACACCAACCAATGTTAAAATAAAGCTTAACAAAAAGTGCCTGGGGTCTATCCATCTCTATTATTTCTCATCTGTGCATTGTGGCACATGTGAGAGAGAGTGTACATGGTGGGTACATTGGTCTCATGACTACGTCTGAAAGTTGCGATTGGCTTAGGAGGAAGCAGAGGGTAGCTGTAATTGGCCACTGTGGGGATGATTAGGTATAGTGTTTTCTTGCTGTGTAACACCCTGGTTTGTAGTTTCTAGTCAGCACTGCAGTCACGTGGTTGGACATTATTTACTAGAGAATAAAGAGAATACATAGAGACTTCCTAAGGCACTGGAGCTGTAGACTAAAATGACTTCTTTTGATAAAATTCACAATGCAGTAAACTGAATTCCAAAATTGGTGATGAAAGTTTTCTTATTTGTCTTTTGTGATAATGATAAAGAAATTATTCATTTTTTCTGTGGCAAAGCAAAATCATTTTTCAGTCTCAAGGCTGTGTAAATGGATAGATGTCATAAAAAAAAAAATGTTCATAGATGAGGCTTTAGGAAAGAAAAAAGACAAGAGAGCACAACAAAGTGCTAAACTGGCATCTGTAGTCAGCGAATGGACTCTTGGTATTCAAATATGCAAACATTTTTGAAGGCTCGCTAATAAATGCGATCCCCTTGTTTGGAATCTCACAGCGTCTTTCATGTATGCACAAAGCAGACATTTCACACCGTTTACCATGTTATTTTCCCACACAGTGCAGCACACAAACCTGAGTTAATTCAATACAGCTTTTTGCATATCTCCATTTCTGCTGTGTATGCACTACTCACAATGTGGAATGCTGAAGAGCTTGATGGAAATGAAGCTGAATTTGATGCCAGTTAGATTGGCAAGTTACCTGGGATGTATTAGTGTGAGAGGGAGAACAGACATGGCTCTGCCTGCTCATTGCAGACTGGAGGGTCTAGAACACTGAGAGCTGCTGCAGTCATTGAAAAGGTAGTTAGTCAGCACCTTTTGTGCCTTATCTTGCCACCACTGTTAAGTGACATAAAGAAACTTTAATAATACTGGAAGATGAAAGAAACTGGCACAGGCTAAAAGTGTAATGGCCTTTTGCAGTTCACTGCCCATAGGACACACGATACACACTGAAGAAGCAACCACTGTACAGTAAAGTAGATTGGAAAATTGTCCCTTTTCTGGAGCGCCATCCTGGTGGTTTCTGTACTAAACGTATGTATTGGGTGTAACACAAAAGCTGAAAATGTGGCATGCTGGGACAGCTGGCAGAAGTGACATGTGGAAAGGAAAAAGATGAAAACACCCATAGTGACTGAATTACATGGTTGCTATTAAAACCTGTGCTTATTTGAAGTTTAAATCTGTCACACCTAATTTTCTTCCCTTTCCTCTTCATTATCTGAAGAGTGCAAAAATTAACTGAGGACTAATGCAAATAGTAGCTTCTTATTTCTTAAACAACCATGTGGAAAGACATATCCTGTGGTCGTGGAGAAAATGTTACTCTGTTTCAGAAGGGTCAAATTCTTGGCCTGCATCAAGCAGACAGAACAGCTAAGGAGATCCTGAAACTGCTAAAAGTAGGTTAAGAGCTATGTAAAGCATTATTAAAACATGGTAGTGTTAACCATCATCTTTAATGAAGGAATGTATTCGGAAAAAAATCTTTATTGATGGTGAGCGAAATCACTATGTTTAATAGTGAAAATAAGTGCATTGCCATATACACAATGCCAAGGGAGTTCAAGAGATTGGGACTAAAAAGCTGCGTAGCCACAAGAAAACCACTTATCAGTGAGGCTAATTGGGAAAAAGGGCTTCAGTTTGCCAGGGAGCATAAAGATTGGACTCTAGACCTATGGATAAATGTCATGTGGAGTCCAAATTTACCCTGCTCCAGGAGTGATAGAATCAAAATCAGAATCTTGTTTTTAATCCCAGAGGGGAAATTGCTTGGGGTCTAGATGCTCCATTAGGTATAAGTGAATAAATGTGTATATATATGGATATGAACATATAGAAAATGAAACACTATAAAACTATGCATAAAAATGCAATTGCCCCATAAACATTCATATAGTAGCTAAGACAGTAAAATATAAATACATATGAAAGCTAGAAAATGTAATAAGAATGAAAGAAAATGAAATAAGAATAATTAGCCTTAATTAGCCTAAGTTGTCTCAGAAAATGGAGATGGCTCCAGTCATTCTTGCAAGGACTTTTGAGGGGTTAATGATGTCATGAACACCAAAGTCTCTGTGCAGTAACTAAAGTCTGTGTTGTCGAGGGTGAAAAGAAAGAGAGAGAGGACGCTGTGGGGCTCCAGTGTTGCTGACCACACTGTCTGTCACACAGTGCTGCAGACGCATACAGTATACTGTGTTCTGCCAGTCAAGTACTCAGTAATCCAGGCCACATGAGAGGCGGTCACCTGCATCAGTCTCAGCTTCTCACCCAGTAGAGCCGGGCTGTTGGTGTTGAACGCGCTGGAGAAATCAAGAAACATGACTGATCAGTGACTTTTCCAGGGCAGTGTTATGATTTGGTGTTGCTTCAGTTGGACATGTTTCGGTTCAGCAACACTATGTGCCCAAAAAATTATTTCAGCTGACTCCCTGAATATGCTGAATGGCCAAGTTTTTCTATCAGTGGATTGTTTTTCCTTTTCCTTGTTTTTTTTTTGATGATGGAACAAGCAAATTCCAAGATGTCCAAGATGACAATACCAGGATTTATTGGGCTTAAATTATGAAAGGGTGGTTCAGGGAGCATGAGATATAATTTTCACCACAAAGTCCATACCTTAACCTCCTTAAGAATCTTTTGGGTGCACTGGAGAAGACTTTACTCAGCAGTCTGACACTCCCATCATCAATACAATATCTTGGGGAAACTTAGTGCAGCTCTGGACTAAGTTAATGTTGTGACATTGCATAAGTTTAAAGTTAAAGGTGGTGCAATATGTTTTCGTGTTGTCCATCCACGCATCCATCCATCCATCACAAACCTTGTTACCACTACAGTAGGTGACTTGTTTACTGGATCTTTTCCAAACATTTAAGATTAAGCTTAAAACTTTCCTTTTTAATAAAGCTTATAGTTAGGGCTTAGTCAGTGTGTTTTTGTGCTTAGTTTTGGTATTGGTGTTAACATTCCCCCAAAAGAATGTAAAGTTAAAATGAGATGTCCTTGTTCCTTCATTTCATCATCTTATTGGTCCCTGGTGTTCAGCCTTTTATACGATTGCCTGAGAGCTGAGAACCTGCAGCCAATGAGTGCCCTCTGAGTGCTATATAGCTATTAAGCTGCATTTAATGGCCTTTTGCCATTTTGGTTTGTTGAAGTGTTGTGTGTGTTTTTGAAAACTCTTTGTTTGCCTTTGATCTAATTTAGATTATTTTGCTTGTTACTCTGCAATTAGGTGACTCCTTGTTTCACTGTTTTGTGTTACCCTTGCCAGAGGAAGCTTGTAGAGGAAAGATGTCATTTTAGTTTGACCACTACCTTTTTCTCCTGTTTTTCCTTGAGTTGTAACTTTCATTTTGTCTAATTTAATTAGTTGATGGCGTTTTGGTTTTAACATACAGCTGTTTTGTTTGTTATGTTAGCCTTGGCTCTTCCTGAAGTCAACTTTTGCGTCCTTACAAACCACTTGGCAATAAACCTTTTCAAACTCAGTCACAGTCTCCTCATGTTTCTCCATCTGGTGCAATGTTACTCCCCTTACCCCTAGACAAGTGGTTCTCAAACTGTGGGGCAGGCCCCATTGGTGGAGCACAGAGCCACTGCAGGTGGGGCATGAACAACCAGGTGAAAAAGATGTGAAACTAAGGTGACTAGATCAGAATCAGAATACTGTATTAATCCCATGGGGGAAATTACTCGCAATACATGGATATGGCTTTTTTTTTGTAAGAAAAACAAACAAGAGTTTGCTGCTGCTGTTGTGCTTATATATGCTTATTTATTTAAGTAAAATTTAAGGTGGATAATTTTTTAATTGTTTGTGACTGATGTTTGTGATTGATTGTGGAATGTGGAGGGTGCATTTTTGTGCAATGTGGGGCATGACCTTTTTTGTATTCAGAAGTGTGGCATCCCAGAAAAGTTTAAGAAACACTACTCTAGACTAACTTGGGGACATAACAATTGGGAAACAGCAGTTTTAATTTTAGATGATTTTTTTAAAAGATAATTATTTTAAGTAATAACTGAGTCAATATGTGCAGTAGTATTTGGGTAACAATGTTGGAAAAAGGGGTTTGTACCCTGCATTTTTACTTGGCTTTAATCAACATGGTTTCCACTTAAATTTTGTCTTACATGCAGTATTTACTAATCTTAAAAACTAGCTAAAGGCTATACTCCCCACCTCTTACCTCCCTCAATCTCAGTTATTATGGTTAGATAAGAATCATACCACACACTAAAACTGCGGTATCTCTGTATTGATAGCAGCAAAGATATTTATTAGATGTCATAACCTTGCTCTCCTCTTGCTTGTAGCTTTTCCCGCTATACTGTCTACTCTCAGCCATCAATAAAAATGAAAAAGCCAAAAAAGGAAATTTTTAAAAATATTTTTCAGTTACTTCCTTCTCATGCACTCACTCTCCATGCCTTCCTCAAAATTAAAGTGTCAATTTACAGAATCACATCCCAGTGGCATGTTAATTCCCAGTTGGTGTTGAGATCAAACTCCAGGCTTCAAGAGACCGTTACGCTGAATTTAATCTCTTCAATGCAGAACCGTGTCCGTGCAGAACCCCCAAAAAGCAGGTCTTTCGTTTCATCGCAATAGCACAAAACCTATTTGACACAGGATTTTGAATTTTGAGATTGCGATAGACCTCCATGAGATCTAACTCTAGTTAGATTTTTCAGCCATTTTGAAACCACAGATTTGCTACTAGGTGGTGTTTTCTGTATCTTTTTTTAAATTATTTTTAGCCCTATCTCTCTGACTATTCATTCAATCTGCACAAGCGAAAAAAAAAAGATTGTGGGATCATTCGCATTTATGGGTCGTCATCTGCTGGTGCCACTGCTAAAATCAGTTTAAAAATTATAATTTTTAGCCATATTGCTTTGACTATTCATCCAATCTGCCCCCAAAAAAACTAAATTGATTGTGAGATCATATTCATGGTAACACTAAACCACAGCTGCCTCTGCTGTTAATTCTTTGTGCAAGGATGATAATGTAAAATTTATCTGATGCAGGGTTTTCAATTTTAGCACAGTTTTAAAAAATATGGACTGGCCACTAGATGGTGTTTTCATTAAAATGTTTACATTTTTAGCCATAGCTTTCTAGCTATTTGTCCCATCTGCAAAAAACAAAAGCCAAATTACATTACTGATTTTTTTCTTTAATGATGACACCATATAGTGTTTGCCACTGTTGCTGTCTGCTGTTGTTGCAGCTGAAATTGGTTTTTAAAAAAAAAATTGTCAGGGTTATTATGGAATAAACATTGCTGCTGCATGTGTTGGTGTTTAATCATCCTATCTGCATTTAAAAAAGGGGGGAAGAAACAAAATTACCATGGCCTCACTTTACATCAAGTGGTGTTGGGTCAGGTCAGTATTCATGAAGAAATTGGCACTTTTGGGGCGTATATAAAAGATATGACGCTGTAGCTGGTGCTCACACCTCTAGCCTCCATGCTGTTGGCCTGCAAACACCAGTCAGTCCCTCCCTCCCTCCACCTCCTCCTCATGGTTTCACAGCTTCCTCCCCAGAGCCCCCTCTCATGGCACTCTTCACACCCTCCAATCCCAGCACCTCTACGCCTCCCTCACCTGTCACCTTCACTGCTGACCAGATCTGATAGATGATGAGACTCCACTCAGGCAAGTCTGTGGTCTCTGATGGTGTGAGTCCCAGAGTCCTCAAGGCTTGTGCCTCCCAGCTTTGTGGAATAATCACGTGTATCAATCTGAAAAAGGTTCTTGTTCTGTGGAAGAAGTCTCGTGCCTGTGCCAAATGACGTCACACCCCAGTGACCCTAAGGACTAAAGACCCATGGAACTTACATCACATATCATGAAGACCATAGAGAGACTCATCCTGGACCAGCTCTGGCCTATGGTCAGCTCCCTATTTGATCCCCTCCAGTTGGCCTACCAGCCCCAACTTGGAGTTGAGGCCATCACAATCACCTCCTCTACTGTGTCTACATTCACCTGGACAAGCCACTGAGCACTGTGAGGGTCATTTTTTTGACTTCTCCGGTGCATTCAACACTATCAGGCTGGCTCTACTCGGTAAGAAGCTGTCAGCGATGCAGGCAGATGCCTCCCATGAGGCCTGGATTATTGACTACCTGACTGGCAGTCTGTGTGTCTGCAGCACTGTATGTTGGACACCCTTTACATCACAGACTTTAGCTACTCCACAGAGACTTGCGACCTTCAGAAGTTTTCTGTTGACTCTGCAGTAGTGGGGTGTATCAGAGAGGGTGATGACGAAGAATACAGGACTGTGGTGGGCAACTTTGTAACCTGGTGCAAACAGCAGCTTAATGTGACAAAGCCTAAAGAACTGGATGTGGACATGGAAAGGACCAAAACACCAGTGACCCTTGTTTCCATCCATGGGGTCTGTGTGGAGTCAGTGGTGAATTACAAATACCTCAGAGTTCACATTGACAATAAACTGGGCTTCATTAAACGCACAAAAGCCCTCTATAAGAAGGGCCAGAAATTTCTCCATTTTCCTGAGACAACTTAGGTCCTTCAATATCTGCTGGACAATGCTCAGGATGTTTTACAAGTCTGTGGTAGCCAGTCCCATCCGCTATGCTGTAGTATGCTGGGGCAGCAGACTGAGTAGCAGTAGACACGAGCAGACTCAACAAACTGTTCCCCAAGGCCAATAACGTCATGGGTTTGGAGCTTGACTCTCTGACAAAGGTGTCAGAAAGGAGGATGCAGTCCAAGTTAAGGACAATATTAGATAATCCTTCACACCCTCTCCATGATGTGCTGGACAGGCACAGGAGCACATTTAGCAACAGACTCATTCCAGTCATTCCTATCTCTGTCCATTAAACTCTATCACCATTTCTTGAAAATATTGTATTTGGCGTCTAACTTTTGAGTTATCTGTGTTACATTTTGCACTTTATACACACGTTTATATATTTTAATATTTATGTTTCTGCCTTTCGGATTTATATTTATTTATATCTAACTGAGCATCTGTAACCAAATGCAATCCCCCCTCCCCAGGATTAATAAAGTATTCTCATTCTGATTCTGATTACACCTTTAGTGGTTGTACAGCAACCACAGGGAGCTAGTTTAGTAGCACTTAAGTGTGATGTAGAAGTTGGCACTGTGTCATTTTTTATCTGCCCCTAGAGTCCTGCTAATAGCTGCTGTTGTTATAAGGTAATGCTGTTGTTATAAGAAAATCACATTTTCTAATCTGTGTTTCTTTTGAAGCCAGGAGACCAGAAAACTGTCAGTTTTACACCACTCGAAGAGTTAACTGTTTCTTTAAAAGTCCATCTGTTCACAAATCTTTTTCACTTTAGCTTTCACTATTACTATGAAACCACTTTTAATTTTTCTGTGGCTCTGTGCATTGCCAGCTCTTTCTCTACTAAAGTGAGGATAACTTCCACTTTGGTATTTTTGTGTTTTTATCGTGTCTTCCCCTTTTGCCAGCAAAACTGCTAAAGTCAGTCGATCACATAACCTCTGTCATTTTGATTCTGTTTTCCTTCAACTCGTGTGTGAACAGGGTTTTTTTTTCTTATGGTACAATGATATGGTACTACAATATGGCATATGAAGGTTATGGTGTTATATCCCATATGGTGTTACATTGCCATATCACGAGTCCTAAATCTAATTGTTTGTCTGATGTATAACTTTATCTGTCTTGGGTTAGAAAGGCCACATTTTACACTATAGGAAAGACACAAAATGTAGTACCACAGTGGCAGCATGCTGTGAAAGAACTAATGCTAGTTTGCATCATAAGCTCATTACTATAAGTCTGCCGCTTTGGTCCAGAGATGGCTTGCATAACCCGAGAGATTAATGCAAAAAGACCTATCCACTGATGTTACATAATGCCTTATAAAATTGGATTGGTCTTCTGATTCTCTCTGTTGCACACTTGTTTTTCTAATTATATTCTGTCTGCTCCTTGTGTACGCTCCACTCTTTTTTTTCTTTTTGTGGATGCTTAACCTTATTTTAATCATTTTCCCTTCTCTTTTCTGGCTTTGCACATATATAAATAATTGTGTGGCATGCTGCTTGTCTCAAAGTGCCGGGTTTAAGGGCTTGTAGGCAGAAGTATAGGTTTAGAAAGTCTCTTGTAATGTTCTTTGTCCCTCAGCTGAGCATTTATTTTCTCTTGGAATAGCTTAAAAAATATACAGTAGTGTAGTGGTTTACGCATTCACCTTACAAGCAAAAGGTCCCTGGTTCGATTCTAGGTGAGGACTCAAGCCCCTCTCACCATGGAGGGTTGTGTTAGGAAGGGCATCTGGCGTAAAACCTCTGCCACATTACAAATGCGGAATAATCCGCTGTGGCGACTCCTTGGGGAGAATACAAGGGAGCAGCCGAAGGTGAATTTTTTTTTACTATAAGTGTGTGGATGTAAATGTGTAAAAAGTTGTGTGAATTTTTGTTTTTAAGGTGTTTACTTCACCTACTTTCCTCTGTTTTGTGCAGAGCTTTTTCTGTTTGTTCATGAAAGGCCATAAGAAGTAAAAATACTCATATACTTTTGTATTTTGGGCAGCACAGTGGTGTGGTTGTTAGCACCATCATCGTCCTGGGTTCGACTCTACTGGCTGTAGCCTTTCTGTGTGGATTTTACATATTCTCCCTGTGCTTGGGTGGGCTTTATCTGGGTACCGTGGCTTCCTCTCACAGTCCAAATGCATGCATGTTAGGTTAACTGGTGGTTCTTAATTGGGCGTGGATGTGATCGTAGGCATGAATGGTTGTCTGTCTCTCTGTGTTAGCCTTGTGATAGACTGGCAACCTGCCCAGAGTGTACCCAGCTTCTCTCCCCATGGCATTTGGGATAGGCTTGAGCCCACGATGACCCTGAATTGGATAAACAGTAGAAAATGGATGGCAGGATTTCTATGCCTTATAAAATTTTCTTTTCTACTTCTCTTTTCCTATTCCTCCTTCTGTCGCTCCTCTCTCTCCCTCACTGTCTCTTCAAGGCTTTTACATCTTCATCACCCCCCCCATTAAACAACTCCTTCACCTTCCACCATCATTAAGGTAAAGCCTGTAGAGAGACTGGAGTCAGTGAGCTTGGTTAATCTCCTATTCCACATTCTGCCTATGAGTTGCCTTCCTGTGCCAAGCAGATAAGAACACATACATGCACGCACATCTTTGAAACTCCATACTTGCTTTTCTTGCATGTCTCACAATTAGGTTATCACTTTCAGTTATCATTTTCCTTAGATTGCTGATTCTCTTTTTTCCCTAGAACTTTTGTGCTTTTTTGTTGTGCAAGCCAGCAACTATACAGGTTTAGGGGCAAACAACTTTTAAAGCAGCTGACTCAAAACATTATTATACAATTGGGTTTAAATGAGGGGGAAACACGTTTCCTATTAAAAAATCCAAACTTTCAGTTATGAAGGGACTGTGTGCCTGATCTTTTGATTCCAGAGAACCTGCTGACATGAGTGAAACTCCTAAAAAGACTTCTGAGGTACCTCTGTCTTTAAGGGAAACTGTAGCACATTAGCATGAATCAATGGTGGGGCGTTGGTGTATTTTTGTGCTTGAGATATGTGAGAAAGTGTGCCAGCTTGTCTCTTTTTTGTAAACTAGAGCGTACCAATGAGTGATATGCTCGCTCTGCATCATTTTGTCTGCTTTAAGTGTCTGAGTTTGCAGAAACACATTACAAGTTAGCTCATCGCCTTCTCTTTTCTCTTCTGTGTGCTCCCTTCCTCTGTTATTTTGTGTTGCCTAACCTTTTTTGCTTTCTGTCTCTATTATTCTAGCTCCCACTTATATTGTCTCTCTGTTTCTTTCTTTCTCCCTACAGCAGTTCCCCTCTAAGCTCAAATCAATGAGCTTGTTAGTAACTTCCCAGATTTGTAGAGCATTTCATCACCTCTACTCTTACCTTCTTCCTGACTCAAACACATACCACAGTAGAATGCAAACTTTGGTAATGACTTCTCAGATCCTTTATCTCACAACTGAAGAACTAGGGGAAGGAATATTTGTGGCCTGTAGGAGACTTCTTTCATTACCTGCGTTGCAAATACAGACAGGACAAACTACTGGTCAAGCTTTTTTAGCTGATTCAGCACAATCCAGTGTATATGTTTATGTGTGTACTGGTACAGATATCTTTGTAAAATATTTAATTTTTACTTTCAGAACTTTAACACATGAACACATATGAACCCATATGTCACTTCTACCACACACCTCATCACTATCTTGCTGTCCTAATACATATTCTGCATCACTCTCATATACTTCCTGCCACTCATGACCTTCTCATACAATACCAGCTTTCCAGTTTTAAAGTCATAATTCTGTCTGATACTCTTTTCATCTCCAGAACATTCTTCACATACTCTTCTTTCAAGATTACTCCTTTTCCATTTCACTTCCTATCTACACCATGGTAGATGAATTAGAATCCACTTTAGATGTTCCTGGCTTTGCTTCTCTTCCACCCAGGCTCCTGCATAAACAATAAATTTACCTTCCTTCGCTTATCAATATTAGCCAGCTCTCTTACTTTACCAGTTATAGTCCCTACATTTAAAGTCCCTACTGTCAACTTCACACTTATTCTGTTCCTTTTCTCTTTCTGCCTGCTAACATACCTTCTCCCACCCTCCTTCTTTGTCTTCTGCCAACAGTAGCATAGTTTCCACCGACACCCTGTTGGCTAATGGCACTGGAGACAGAAAATATTCTGTCAAGTTGAATTGAGTTTTAATTGGAAGCAATTTTGGCTCAGTTAGGATAACCAGTAACTGCACAGGCAAAAAAGCAATGAGAAGAAGGTAGCAATACCTTTTTGCAGTGTGGAGTATAATGGCAGTTTTCATTGTGGTCTTTGAAATACCTCAGTTTTCTGATGAGAACAAAGGCTAAAGGAGGGCAAACTCTGTTGGCTGTAGAGCCAAAACAGTTAGCTCTGACTTAATAAAATGTGAAAATGAAAAGCAAGATAGACAGACAGATAAAGCAAGTGTGTGTGTGTGTGTGTGTGTGTTGGTCTGTCTGTCTGTGTATAAATCTGTTAACACCTTAGATGGTCAATCCCGACCTCATGATGTCACCCACTGTTTAGGCCAACACATTTTAAAGCATCAACATTAGCCTTTTGGACGTTGAAACAAGCGAAATTTTTTCTTATATGACTGAGGGGGCTGAGTGTTTTATCAGCTTATGCTAGTTAGCTTAGTGAGCAGGCTGCATTCATAACCCTTATGGGTCCAGATGAACAGAATCAACTTTGGAAGTTTTACCTACCTGGATGATTGAGCATGCATCAAGACAATGCATAGATACACATATTGACTAATTAATGCTAATAAACAAGGCCTGACTGATCCACTGGTTAGTTATATAGCTGTGGTTACATATATTTAAAATCACTGAGCCATTGCTGCTGTTTCTTCTACTTATTCTGGGTAGGAGGTGATATAATGTATGTCATACCTTTCAATTCTTTAACATTATTTTCCTTCTTACTTTAGAAAGTCAAACTTATCAAAATGTGGCTTTTTTACATTAGCATGATTATTGGAACTATTTTTATGTTGGTGTGGTTATTAAATAAATTAGTTTGAGCATAAAATGTAAGGTACCTAACTGAACAATCTATTACAATGTCATATATACTTTAGGGTGTGGCTGGAATAAACTAAACCCATTCTTGGCTTAAAAGAAATAATGAACTCTGCCATGAAAGATTATGAACCACATAATGGGTTTTAATTGGCTCTTAGTGCAATGGTGCATGACCACTACAGATAAATGAGAATGAAGCACCTGCAGCGCAAGCACCTAGTCATCAATTTTTATGTTGAGAAAGTATGCAGTCATGCATTGAAAGAAAATATCAGTAGTTGCATTATCAGTTGCAGGTATCATAAAAATAGATCACTTGCAGTGTATGATGTTGTAATCCTTACCTTTCCTACAGGATGTGATTCATCATGTGCATAATAGGTTTTTTCTGTGTTTACTCTTTCCTCTTCAAAACTTGATTAAAATATTTCAGTTTACCCTACAAATGTACAGTCAGTTAAATGACACTGAAACCAGAGACACCAATTTATCTGTGCCAAGTACTGCTAAAATGGGTTCAGAAGCCTCTTAATATTCACTTTTTCTTTTAACAAGACTTACAGAATTTGTAAGTTATAATAGAGCCCTTGGCTTCTCTGCCTCTGTTGAAAAGAGTGAGCAGCTGATATGAGCAAAGTTGAGCATAATTACATTTGCTGCCTACACACTGTACTTCATGAGGTGTCCTTGGAGTTGTTAAGCGTTGACACAAGACCCTAAAACATTTTGCTCAATGATTCTGTCAGTATCTCCTCTTCCTAATGGCTTTAAAAGGAATGGGCTGTCAAAGCTTGGCTCAAACTGATGCCAGTACACCTGATATTTCTTTGCCCTCTGCAAAAGAAAATTGGGCCATTTTAAGGCAGCCAGCCTTGAAATTAGGCTGTGCGAGGAATGGTGTTGATTTCACTAAATCTAAATAGATTGCGGTCTATTCTCTCACCTTTACTTTAGTCTTTGATTTCCCACTTTGTCTCACTTTAGCCTTTTCCTTTTGCTCTAGGTTTTTGCAGCAAATTCTGTGTAATAACTGAGCACAAGGGCAGAAAGTCAGTTATAAAACACACAGGCAGCTCCTTTTGTGTTTGCTGTCAGTGTCAGAGGACAAACGCTGCTTCAACAGCTTCTTTACAGAAAAACTGACATTGTCTTTTTTGCCCATTTCTCTGATGGGGAAATGTAAGTCCATAACATTTCTGCTCTACAGAAACCGCATTCAAGTACTTTTTTCTCGGTATGTTCTGTTCTTTTTTGTTAAACTCAAGAAAACAGTAGATTGGAATCAGCTTTCACTGCTTGTTAAGGGCAAAGCTGCCTGAGTGCGTTATTTCCCCCAGATTTTGAAATTTCAGCAATGACACTGCTCTTTACACTGATTTATAAGTGTTTTCTCTCACTCAAGATTTCGATGAAAGGAGATGAGATTAAGTGGGGAGAAAATTTTAAGAGATCTTACTGTGGACAGCTTCGTAGACAGAACTTATTCCTCTTAACTACCTATTCAGTTCTACTATATTGTGCACTAAATTCTGAAGAGATGATGGACTACAAATACTTTTAAATAATGCTGAATATATTCTCACAAGGAGTCACTGGTGAGCTATGCTATTTATCTGATCTGTTGCAGTCTTAATGTGCATGCATCTTCATCAACTAAACTCACACAAACTGTATCTTTTGCACTTTCTCCAATAGTTTATGACTCAGTTTTGTGAAGGGTAATGCACTGACTTGAGAAAATTACGTTTGCCTATCCATCGCTATTATCATCATGTTGGAAATAACATATTTTTTGGGTCTTACAATTTCTGTTGTCGTTGTTGTTTTTTGTGTATTTGTTTGGTTTTATTAATACGAAACCATAAAATCCCATAAGAAGCTCTGACCTGCATATAATAGCGCCTATAGGCTGTTAAATTCTAGGCCAGTACAAGTAATTAACCTAAGGAATTAATATTACATGTGAAATTATATAAATTAATAGGATTGGTAAAATTGGTAGGATAAAATGTAGAATAAATGTGTGTACAAAATGGGTTGTGTTACATCCAATACGCTGTGTGGACAAAAGTATCAGTCCACACCTCTTAATCATTGAATTCAGTCCCATTGCCACAAGTGTATAAAATCAAGCACCTAGCCATTTTATTCTGCCTTGAAAAACTTTTGTGAAAGACTGGTTCATTCTAATAAGCTCACTGCATTTGAGCATGGTACTGTGATAGGATGCCACCATTGCAACAAGTCAGTTCATGAAATTTCTTCCTCCATAGATATTCCACAATCAAGTGCTATTATTGCAAAGTGGCAGCATTTACGAACCACAGCAACTCAGCCATAAAGTGTTAGATCATGTAAAGTTACAGAGCTGGGTTACCTTGTGTTGAGGCGTGTAGTGCATAAAATTTGCCAGTGCTCTATTGGCTCAGTGACTGCAGCATTCCAAACCTGCACTGGCATTAACATCAGCGCAGAAACTGTGCACTGGGAGCTTCATGGTATATGGTTTCCATGGCTGAGCTGCATGCAAGCCTTATATCACCAATCACAATGCCACCAGATGAAGTGGTGTAAAATACACCTTCAACGGACTCTGGCGCAGTGAAAATGTGTTCGGTGGAGTGACAAATCATGCTTCTCTATCCGGCAGTCTGATGGACAAACCTGAATTTGGTGAATGCCTGGAGAATGTTACCTGCCTGACTGCACTGTACCACCTGTTATATTTGGTGGAGCAGGGATAATGCTATGAGGTTGTTTTCTGGGGTTTGCCTTTCATTGGCCCCTTAGTTCCAATGAAGGAAATCTTAATGCTTCAATTACCTTTGTGAAATAAGAAAGGATTCTGATTTTGATTCAGATTCTTAACACTCATCAAATTAAAACAATAGTACCTGAATAGAATTACTGTCACTGGAAACCTTTTGCCTCCAGCTTCAGTGTGGGTTTCAAAGTTTAATTTCAGGCTGGAACTCATCAGGTAGAGTGCAGATTAAGAAGGTCAATGGACTACAACACACTTCACTGAAAGTTCTCAGCTGGTGCTCTAACCTGTTAGCAGGATAATACTAATCAGTTCACTTATAGGTGTGTGGGAATAGTAGGATGGGCGATGGCACTTGAATCCAAACATCCACTTGACTGGAGGATTTGTGAGTGGGAGTGTTTGTTCCTACACATTCATCCATATGTGTGTTCACTTCATACTTGAACGAGAAGCATCTGCCGGCTGTATCACTTGACTGGCTCTCTGCTTCTGTTTTATTCCTTCCTGAGTGCCGATGGCAGGTTGCAAAGTGAATTTATCTGCTCTGCACCATGTGTGAGAGTATAATGATATGTACATCTGCCAAACTATCTATTTATGCACCCAGCATCCAACCATATGCATTTTTATACAGGCGTGTGTGTTGCTTGATCTCACATACGCGTGTGTGTGTGTGTGTGTGTGAGAGACTGTATTTTCAATTCCCTCGACTTCCTCCATCACAACCAATGCCGACTCTTATTCTTCTTGATTTAGTAGGATTAGATCAAAACTTGCTGACGAAAGGAAAAGAGCAGGCTGCCTGACATCTTAGGAGACAAAGCATGAGCAGACTTTATTAGCAAAGAGTGCATACACAATTTGTGTGTGTGTATGTTCTTATCCAGCTATTTTTGTCAAGACCAGTTTAGGTTTTAGTGTACCACATTTAAGATTAGGCTTAGAACTTTCCTTTTTGACAATGTTTATAGTTAAGGATGGATCAGGTGATCTTGAACCATCTCATAGTTGTGCTGCAATAGGTTTAAGCTTCTGGGGAATTTTCCATGATGCACTGAGCGTTTCCTCTCCACCTACTTCTTTTCATCCCCATTTATTTTTATGCCACACCTACTTGTCATTAAATTGTCTGCTCATTCACATAGTCTGTGTTGCCATGTCTCTTTTTCTTCTCTTTCCTTTCACCCCCAACCAGTTTAGGCAGATGGCATCCACTCACTGAGCCTGGTTCTGCCAGAGGTCTCTTCCCATTTAAAGGGAGTTCTTCCTACCCACCATCACCAAGTGCTTACTCATAGGGGATTCTGATTATTAGGATTTTCATTTTAAAATTGTCAGATGTTTATCTTAAAGAATA
>VUQH01000015.1:0-45553 GCA_015106775.1 Etroplus canarensis | reverse complement strand
TCTATGTGGTGGTGTGTGTGTGTGTGTTTGTTTGTGTGTGTGTGTGTGTGTGTGTGTGTGTGTGTGTGTGTGTGGGTGTGTGTGTGTATGTGAGTGGGAATAGTGAAAATGCATCATAAACAATGAAGGAGAGTTGGTGAGATAAAATATTATGATGTTCACATTATAACTGTTAAAGCCATTCTCAAAACAAACAAATTTTACACGAGATGTGCAAAAGGAATCTTGTTCATAAGAATCTATAAATGTAGCTGCTTGCAGTTTAGACCTTTATCATGTTCAAAAAAGTTATATGTATTTACTTGCAGAGGAATGACTTATTTAAAGAGTTCTAGCCAGAATTCAGAGTTCATCATAGTGAAGGTTACTCATGATCTTATGTCCAGTGACAGCACAACTCTGTGCTTGTTCTTCTAGACCTCAGTGCAACATTAAATACAGTCGACTACAACGCTACAACTTACTTACTACAACTTTTTACAGAGACTACAATATTCTTTTGGTATAAAAAGGAATGCATTATGCTGGTTTGAATCTTATTTATCTGACAGATTCCAATTTGTGCATGTAAACGAGGTGTCATGCTGCAATAGCCTTAGGCTGCTGGGGGGATTTTTATGATTTGATGGGCATTTCTTCGCCACCCACCTCTTTTCACTCCCCATGCATTTATTTACTATTTCTGCATGTAATTAAATGTTGTCTTCTCTCTCCCATAGACTGTGTCTCTCTTTGCTCTCCTTTCTCTCCTTCCTTTTCTTTTCACCTGACCCTAATCGGTTGAAGCAGATGGCTGCCCCTCCATGAGCCTCCTTCTGCCAAAGGTTTCTTCCTGTTTAAAAGGGAGTTCTTCCTTCCCACAGATGCCAAGTGCTTGCTCATAGGGGACTGTCTGATCATTGGAGTTTTCTTTCTAATACTGTAGAGACGTTACCTTGCAGTGTATAGTGCCTTGATACAGCTTTTGTTGTGAATTGTTTCTATATAAATAAAACTGAATTGAATTAAATTAAATGTTTCTTGGTCCAGCATAGTAACATTGTTGTCGTTGAGACTCATGAAGAAGACTAATAATGAAATCACTCTGCCCCTAGCGTACTCATAGGTGCTATGAGTACTTTTGTTTGTACCTCAGAGCATCAATATCTGACACTGAAAATAATGATGGGTTGAGACTGACCCCATAATAATACTTTACTATAATATTTCAACTACTAATACACGTATGTAAAGGAATCACGGAAGAAAGATTTAACTCTTAAATATAAAAGTGGTTCAGCTCCTTTATTAAAACAGAAACTCACCCCAAAATCTATAACTTCTATTGTCTGTGTATTTTAAATGAAAATTGTCATCTAGACACTATTTCTTCATCAGTGTTTGCCAGGAATCCCCCAAAGCTGATGACCTGCAGTCCCTAGAGAAGGGTGTTTATATATTTTTATCTTTGAAGTGCAGCTCAGTCCTGTTGCTCTGTACTGTACATTATGCTGTCGGATGAGATGGATACAGAAGACACAAAGCTCAAACCAGGGCTGTAATCAGAGCCCTCCAATTATAGGCCTACTACCACCACCGGTGGCCTAGAATAGGTCGGGAGGAGTGGCAGCGACGGGTGAAGACGGGACACAACAAGAGAAACCAGGGAGACATTATAATCAGACACAATTATGTGGCTGTCGGGAAGCATGGAGGGTAAGGTGATGGGTGAGCGAGGGCAGTTCTGTTCTAAAAATAGAGATATTAAAAGGGACTTTCAAGAGGAAATCAAGATTAATTGTTAAAGTCTGTGTGATTGATAAACTGCAGATTACTGCCTTGTTCTTTGTGTGAGAAAATGGTAAGCATGATCTCCACAACCCAGGCTTTATTGTCAATGTGAAAAATATAATATTAAAAAATATTTTAAAATCTGCAGGGTGGTTAGGTTCTCACCAAAGTGGCAGCCAGTGTAAATGAGAGCCAATTAGGTTTTCCTTATTTTTTAATTAAGCAGGTATATTTCAGTTTCATTTAAACACTTACAACCATGGAAGTTTGAGATTGCACATAGAAACACACAAACTATAACTCACAATAAGTCCAGGAACTCCATTTGGACCAGGGGCTCCTATGTCACCCTAGTACGAGAGGAAGAGAGAGAATAAGTGAGATGAAGGGAGAGGGAAAAGGAGCAAGTTTCATGGGTTATTGGCTCTTTTTTTAAACAAACATGCTCAGAAGAGTGGCTCAGTGTTCTTCACAGCTTATGAGAGAAGGCTGTGTGCATGTATATGTGTATGCGTGTTTGTGTGTATATGTGTGCATGGGGGTCTCAGGTAAAAGCAAAAAGGATGTGAGCCCATCGTCCCACTGCGACTTTTTGCAAATATGCAGGTTCGTTCTACCTCAAAAACATGTAAGACAGTGGACAGTGAAACACAGACAGTTGTGGACTGAAGAGAATTTGGCCTAATCAAACGTATTTTTTTCACTAGTGCAACCAACAGGGTTTTCTTTTGTTCAGTGAAATAGCTCAACAAGTAGCAGATGAGTTAATAGAAACATTCAGTGTTAAAGAAACTCTGTGCTGAAGTGTCTTAAGCCTGCATTCTTTTTCATGGCCAACAGGAGGTGACTCCTCTGGTTGCAAAAAGACTTACTGTTGTATAGAAGTCTATGGGAAAACAGTCCTTGGCTCCTCTGCTCTATAACCTCAGTCAACACTTTCCTGACGATTTCATTAGCTCAGTCACTAGTTAGATTATTATACTGAATAAAACAAAGTTTTTTTTTTGGAAATTATGGAGGATTATCCAGAGTATGCCCATTGGATACCCTCATTAACTAATAAAGATGGTATCCAGTGATACCTAATGCAGTGCAAGTGCAGTGTCCTTCAGTTTTTTAGTCAATCACGACATCTAGTTTTAAAACATCAAGAAGGCAATGGAAAAAATGCTGAGCTTGAGGCTTTGCATTGGGGCTTTACTAACCAACTGCTGATGTCATCTTCTATATTGTCTTTGCTTCCTCTTGTGCCATTATGGGGTTGAACTTTTTAGTGATCTGCCTCAACAAACATGTTATGGTCATGTTCTTTCGAATGAATAATTATCTGATGACCCACAGACTTTTTATGCCATTATCACTGGTTTATGACAAAATGCTAGCAAAATTATGACGTTCCCATCAACTGCATCTGTACTTAATTTTGCGCTAACTGGCAAATGCAACCCTCCTTGGTAGGAGGGGCATGTGTCCCCATCTGGGATCAAATCAGGGACCTTTTGCTTGTAAGCAGTTTGTATACTGACATTAGTGTTAAAGTATAGCTTCACATATTCAGGTTGGCGCCTTTTCTGTTAAGCATTTGTGATTAAATAAGCACATTCACTTTTCTTTCCAACATTTATTTTTTTATTAAGATTAGGAGACAGCTTGCTTGCTTTCAGACGCCTTTACCTTTGGTATCCTGTTTTTTCCTTCTTTTTTGTGTGCACTGGAAAAATGCTTTGACTATGTTTCCACATGTAGAGTCAACATGGCAGAAAAACAGTGAAATGCATTATGATGTATTCCAGAAACCTCTCTTACCAATTATTTCATACTGTTTATACTCGCATCTGATAAATCTAATGCATAATCCACTCTGGAAGATGAATAATTTCTCAGAAAAAAATGGATAAACCTCATGACTAAGAGAGGATTTATTAGCAGTTTTCTGCTCTACAAGATTGAATCATTGGAAAATTAAGTGAGTGAAATATTTCCTAAGAAATAAATGTTCTTTGTGTTTATTACATATATTTGAGACTGTGTCAATGTGCAACTTGCTGATGTGTTTATGTTTTAGAATTTTCCCTTGCCGACTAATGACACATTTGTAGGAATATCCCCAAACTGTAGAAATGCTACGGTCATATTATTTGATGTCTTCCATGTGGACAGAATTATGTTACAGACTGTGTTTGCTGGTCCATCTTTACTGAATGGGGAACAGTTACTCAAAATGGCATCCTATTACATCATTCTTGGATATCACCTTCCCATACCCTAACATTGTATGTGTGTGTTCGCCTCCAGTATACAGTGGTGAATAAAAAAGGCTGCATTTGAGACTAGCTCCCATTTCATACTGCAAGTTTTTGAAAATATGTACCAATTAAAATGATCTATAGCAGAGGAAAGCACGAGATGAAACTAAATATGGTTGTGATGCTTGGCCAGAGCAACTTCAAACAAATCAGAAGGACAGAGGCGAACAACTGGACAGATGATTTAACCAGAAGCACTGTCCAAATGTTATAGTGAACACCAGGCGATTATGCATTATGTATTTAAGTGTATGAGTAACTGAGTGTGTAACATACGGGCTCTCCGTCTGGTCCAGGTGGTCCTCTCTCCCCAAAGTCCCCTGGAAACCCCTGAAAACAAAGAGAGGAACTTTTATGTTTGGTAAACTATAAAACAGCAACACAAACACAGATTTTCAGAAATACATGTCCTGTTGCTTGTATTTTTGCCTTTATTAAGTCTGTCACAAGTGAATTTGGGCCATTTGGAGGAAGCGGACAGCTGTGAATATGACATTTAATTTGATTTGATGAGCAGATGCCTATAGACATATCCAAGATTTATAGAAACTGAATCATTATAGCTGTGCCTCTGCACATGTGATGAATATACAGTCATGGAACCAGAAAGCTTTCATATGACTCCATATAGTCCTGCGAAAAACGAAGTACACCCCATGATTCAATAGCAATAACTTTAAATCATTATTTTCTGTGTGAAGTTATCAGTGTCTCACATCACTGTGGAGAAATTCTGACCCACATTTCTTTACAATGTTGCTTCAGGTCAGTGAGGTTTGCAGGCATTTATTTATGCACAGCTCTCTTGAGGTCCCACCACAGCATTTCAGTCAGGCTGAGGTCTGGACTTTGACTGGGCCATTGCAACACACTGATTCATTTCTTTTTCAGCCTCTTTGTTTTAGATTCGCTGGTGTGCTTGGGACCATTGTCATTTGTCATGGCCAACATTTGACCAAGCTTTAGCTGTCAGACAAAATGTACCTTCGGCAGCTCCCTTGTATTCTCCCCAAGGGGTCACCACAGTGGATTAATCCGCACTGGTAATTTGGCAGAGGGTTTACATTGGATGCTCTTCCTGATGCAACAGATGGCCTCATATTGGACTCTTGAATATTTTGGCATATAGAGGAGTTCATGGGAGACTCAGTGACTGCGTGGTGCTCGGGCCCTGTGGCTGCAAAACATGTCCAAATCATCAGCCCTCCACCACAAACATTGACAAGTGGTGTGCGGTGTTGCTGCTGATATGTGTGTTTGGTTTTCCCCAAACGTGATGCTGTACATTATGGCCAAACATATCCACTTTAGTCTCATCTGTCCAAAAGACATTGTTCCAGAAGCCTTGTGGTTTGTTCAGATATAACTTTGCAAACCTAAACTGTGCTGACATGTTCTTTTCAGAGAGAAGAGGGGGCCTTTCCAAACAAGCCATACTTGTTCAGTCTTTTTTCAAACTGTGCTACCATTTAACATGCTAAATGAGGCCTGTGGAGACTGAGATGCAGCTTTTGGGATTTTTGCATGGTTGCTGGGACGTCAACTCCTGGAAAGACTGTGGCACTGTGTTAACACACACCTAAATGCTCCAGACGAGTAAACTACTAAAACATCTAGTTTCATAGAGGCAATCAAATTGTTTATGATCAAATAATCAAGTGTATTTGATTAGCAGGACCTGGCTGCTACTTGTCCTCTTAATTCCCATAGAAACATTAAGGGTGTACTCAGTTTTTCACAGGACTTCACAGAATACTGTGAAAAGTTTCTTTTTCACATGACTGTAAGTCCAATATAACTCCTGAGGATTTAGCTGCCAAATTTTCCACTATGTTCACCATTCAATTACTAACTGTAGTAGTGTGTCAGTTAATGCTAAGTGGGTAGTGTACAGTTGCTTTAAGAGCTCATTTACTGACAAGTATTGCCTGCTACAACTGAACATGACACAGTGAAAGAAAACCAAAGAAGAAGAAAACCAAAACAGTAAATTTAGCAAGAGAAAAAACCAATAAGCTGAAGGATGATATTAAGATCTTGAGAGATAATGATAATTACAGATGGGTGATCATTCTGGTAAGGGTAATCACTAAAAGTCATGTGATTGATTGCTAAAATAAGCACGTTTTGGTTACAGGCACTTAATTGCAAAAAAGGTTTAATTAAATGAAATGGTCGCACTGATTGTGCAAATACTGCTGTAGCTTAAAAAGAAATTCATTGTAGTATGGTGTGTTTAAAATATGGTCCTTCAGACCCCCCCAATGCAAATGTGGAACACATTATTGAGGCCTTAGCCAAAGAGTCAGTTTCATAAATACTGCTGATTTTGCACAGCCAAGGGTGCTGCTACTGTAATAGCACAGCAATTATCACAATTTCACCAAGTCAAATATAACGTTAAACATGAAGTAATTTGAAATATGTACGAAATAAGAGCATAATAGCTCCATTAAAAGCATTAACTCTATCAGCTGTAGGCTGTGAGTAGCCAACTGTTCTACTGCTCTACCCTGAGCCAAGTAATTACTCTGTCTATTTAGCAGTAAAAGGGAAGCTAATCGGAGCTATGCTAACAGTTGGTTGTGCAGCACAAAGAAACCACATCTGCATAAAGCACCAGGGCCAAAACATTTTAAACCAGACCATTCAGAAACACTCATAATGGCTAGGTTCTGCTATTCTTGCCCCAATGCATTGTTTCAAAATGCCAATTACTGTTACCTCCAGAAAATGTCAGTTATTTCCGTAAGAGTGGAGATGATTTAGATATGCTGCATTTAAATCTCTGTCTAAACTTAGAAATGTGCAGACTAACTGCACCTCCACTGTAGTTTATTTCTTTAAAAAAAAAAGTCAATTTTGCAATTTTGACTTCATGTTCAAACAATAATATATCCCTTTGACTGACACAGTGTTCACCTATCTTTTTATCTGCTGAAACATCACATCAGTCCAATGAGGCGATCCTAACTGCATTAACCACTGTAATTGTGCATTGTGTGAAAAAGTGCTATTTCATCAGCAGGTAAAGGACCCCTGGCTAAAGTAGAGTCAGTGGATTGCAGGAACCTGCTTTATGACACTATGAATTTGTGCACACTGGGGGAAGCACAAGTGCAACACAAATCTATGAAGCATGACAGTGACCCACAAAATGAATCATACAGCTGTCACCGCTGCAATATGAACTAAGGACAAATGTGGGAAATGTGGATTTGCCAAGTACTTAAAAAGACTTTGAGGATAGTCATGTGAACCTTTGGTGTACTTCTGCTTTCACATTATGTCAGACAACCCTTTTCATCAGCTTCAACTTAAAAAGGGATCAAACAGCAGCAGCACTCACAGTAAGGTTTCAGGTTGATATGAAAGAACTACAACTGATGAGCCCGATAAAGACATCCGCCAACAGACAAACACAGCCGAACAGAAATATGCCAAAAAAAAGTTAGGTTGAAATGCTGGCCATGCACTTTGGAAACTTTTAAAGCTTTACGCTGTTTTAGATATATTCCCTCTTGACTCTTTGGTAGATGGCAGACTGTACACTTGTGTGTGTGCTTCCTCGACAGAGTACAAGTGCTGTGGTGATGGCCATTAAAATGTCTGGCTCATGTTCCTGTGGTTCTTCTGTTCTTACTCCTCCAGTAAGGGAGAAGAGGGATGATCTCTCAGGGATCATCTCATTAAATGTCCGATCTTTCCATTTTCCATGCAAGAGCACTGAAAACAGATGACAACTGTAATGGTATGTGTATTTTTCAGTCAAATTTACAGGTTAGAAATGGCCTACTAAATATGTTGAAACCATCAGAATTACTCAACTCCACTGCTATTCTCCTCTCATGATATTTGGTATCAATATGTATAAACAATGCTGTACATAATGATAATAAACAGACCAAAATACCACAGCATTAGATTGGAAACTGTTTATTTTGATATGGCCTGTGCCAATTGTGTGAAATAACCTTTCGTAACTTTTTCAAGGCAGAGAAGTGTCTTAAAACCTGTGTGAGGAGAACACACACACACTTACAAAACAAAAATCAAATGCAAACAAAACTTCATGAGTGCTAACTTTGCATCTTCAGCTACTTCCTACACATTTGCCTAAGAATAAGCTCTTAATTCTAAAAGCCTAGCAATAGCGGACACTCGCTTGCGTGTGTTCAGACATTTTGGCCTATAAATGCCTTATTTACTGAAAAGCCAATAAGCAACAGCTGCAGAATGATCTCAGCAGTGTGTTTCAGGGTTACACACTCTTTCTAAAACACTCTGTCAAACTGACTTTGAACACTATATCTGACACACACAACAGAATCAGCGGCTTCCTTCCAAATGGCTTGGCTCCATGCTGGGGGGGACCAAAACTCCAACAAAAGCTTTTTTCTTGTTACATCCAAGACCCCGACATGTGTCTGGTGGGACTCCACTGTATTTAGGCTGCAGTTAACCCTTCCAACAGCCATGGAAATACTGAGCTGACTCAAACAATGACGTAAATTCAGACCTTATAAATTTTTACATGTGTATGTATTGGATTCTTTGCACCAAAATCTTTTGATATGACCCAAATAAAGGAATAAATTGAAAAAAACTAAGCTAAATATCAATGTATAGAGAATTCTATATAATCAATCCAAACCCACTTCCAAAACTCAGCATTTAAAAGTCAAATGACAAATGACACATTCAAAGTTAGCACCTCCAGCACAATTTATCACAGTTTTGAAAGATTATCTGCAAAGTATGTTTAGACAAAACTTTACCGGCCTACCCATCTTGCCCCTCTTCCCTGGTTCACCGGGCATACCCTGAAAATAAGCAAGATAGAGCGAGAGAGTAGATGTAGAATAGAAAACAGAACAGAAAGGGTAAGGGAAGAAAGGGAAGACAGAAAAAGAAGAAAGAAAGGCAAAGTCAGACATTATGTAAAACCATATCAGAACCAAAACATAGCACGTTTGGGCAGAACTGACTGAAACACAAAACACACTATTAAAAAGCCATAGCTGCAAACCTCTCTCTTCTCCTGCTTCAGCAGATGTGTGCACCAGCTGACTGCAGCCTAGCTATCAGTTTCCAGCCTATTATGAAAGATTTAGGTCTCTATTTTGTACATGTATATGCTAAATAAGTGCAAGCTTAACCCTAACCCTAACCCTAACCCTGGAAGAACAGAGGTATATACTGCCTGTTGCATGTACATCTTGCTGGCTGTAGATGGTAGGGTTCCTGATTACAGCTTATCCTTTGCTGATGCAGCCTCCTGGAGCATGTCATAAGTAGGCCAATGGCTCTGTATTTTAGAGGCTGCACAGAAGTAGGAGGCTTGGTGAGTTCAGGCAGTTCAAAGGCCTTAAGAGGGGGGCTTTTATTATATGAGTCATCAACACTCCCACACAGCTTTATGCAGCAGCATCTTGGACAGCTGGGGACTGCTTCTCGCATTATAACAGAACAGCTGAATGTAAAAGGCAGAAAAGGCACTGTCATCATCTCACAGGGCCGTTAGCTGAATCACCTGGTTTTTGAAATCACTGGTTGTTTGAGAGAAATATAGATTTAAAAAGAACTCACTCTTTCGCCATCAGGCCCAGGTAGGCCAAAAAGGCCAGGGATTCCAATGAAACCCTGCAAGAGAGAAGAGGAGAGAGGAGGAATATGGATGTGAGTTTTTGGGTGCCATAAAAGCTGTAGGAAGAACTCCCATTGGCTCTAGGGCTGGTTTTCAGTGGTCGGCATCCACCATGGACAGGGTTGGCTTCCATGAAGAACCAAGCCATGAGGCAAGTGTATATGCCCATGGACTGCATGGTGCTGGCTTCCACGATGTAGTCCAAGGGCACATACCCTCACGCCAGGGATCTCTGAAGATAGCCAGGACATCACACTGGGCTGTCAGTATGGTGGAGACACACAGATGACAACAAGCAGAAACACCACAGTTGAACACTGGATGAACAGTTGAGATGTAGTTAGAAATGAGCATCAGCTAAGTTTACACATTATGGAGAAGGCTGCAAAAGAAGAGTAGAACATGCAGAAATGTAGTGCAGTGAGAAAAGAGGAGACTAGAATGCCTCCTTGAGACAGCAGGGCCTCAAACGGAGCTTAAACAGGAAATTCCAGCCAGTGGGGGCAGGGGAGGCTTTGGAACAGCCAAGGGAGGCTGATAAAGAACCTTTATTGGAACGCAACATAAAAATCAGTTTGTGTCCATGAGCATTGGTTTTTTGTTTGTGTACCTAAATGGTGTGTGTTTGCATGAGGATGCTTATCAAGAGCCTGCCTTTCAGTAAGTGTCTGTATACAGTAACACAATGTTTATATTACAAGTACAGGTTCCTAAGTTTAGTGTACTGTTAATGGTGGCTCACACTGGTTAATTGTGTGTTTATATGTGCAGTGCTGGATGCTGGTGCACATAAACCCATGCATGCTTTCATGCATGAATGCATTTGGCTGTGGCTGCACTAACGTTTGCATATTCATGCCACAACCAGTTTACAGTGTGAAATAGTAATATTTGTAAGCAACCCCTTAATTTAACAACTTTTTGTGCACTTCATGGCCTTCTCTATAATTTTATGACTTAAATAGTGTCAGTATGCTGTCAGAGTGAGAGTGTAAGCACATTTGATGAGCCTGTCAAAATGTCATCATCAATCATATCTGTCATCTAAAAAGATAAAATTAAACTTGAGAAGCGCATTTGAAGAGCAAAAGTTGCCTTACCCGAACACCTTTAGGCCCCATTGGTCCTATAGGCCCAGGTAAACCCTAAAGATCAAAGAGAGGAACTTAATTTAGCATTTCAGCACTTTAAAGTTTACCTGAAGTAATTTTCCTGTGTCAAACCAAAGTCTACAACATAATTCAGCATAATCTAATTCAGAATCAGAATACTTTCTTAATCCCCGTGGGGAAATTACTCAGAATCAGAATCAGAATCCTTTATTAACTCCACTTGGCCTTATGCCCTTACTATCGCCCTGACTACAACTGTACCAGTCACAGCAGAGGATTTACTGCACCTGCCTGCCAGGATAACCTTTGGCACCTGGGCTTCCGATTGGACCTTGCTCACCCTGCAGGGGAGAGGGAAAGAAAGAGGGACAGAAGTGAGAGGGTGAAGAAGAGCGGTAGGGTGGGTGATCAAAACTACAGCAACACAAGCATGCCATACACAGAAGTGAACAGCTTCAATCAGGGACACAAAGCAGAGGTGATGAAATGCAGTGAAATGCTAAATATAATGAGAATTTAAACCTTCTATCTCCAATATATTCCTTTTTTAATGGCACTGAGCTTGTTTTCCTTTGCTTTTTTAGTGTTAGAGTTGCACATTAAGGAGATATAGTATATACCACGACTATATGTATTTTACCAGTCAGAAATTTTGCTATATACTACTTCGTCACAGGTTTGGCCTCTTGCTTTAATATATATCACTGTATTAGATAAAATTATCAAGAAAATCAGTATACATATGTATATCTGTAATTGAGTTAAATTCTTTCTTCTACTACCACTATCTTTTAATATGGTAATAGCTATTTTGATTTGTCACCATATAATACATTTCATAAGGTTATCAACATTGGGATTAGAGTTTAAATTGGTAAGAAAAGTACATGCATCTCAGATGTGTACTTAAGTGAAGTACTTGTGTAAATGTACTTGGTGACATTCCATTCCACTAACCCAATCCTGCTGATTATGCCAAAAACTTTTTTTTCACTACACACTTTTCAGATGTTCTCCAGACCATAGACCCTAATCAGTAGTTTGGTTTGCATGTGTGTGCCGTATATTTTACTGTGTCAGAAATCATAACACATATGCACAGAAGCAGGTTGTGCCCAAAATTCACAGAGGACAAGCATTTATGTCTTACTTCATTTGACATCCTCTGGATGCGCTACTTGCCATTCCCCATCTTGGATAAATATAGTTTATAATGATGCCAGTTAAAACTGGACAAGAATTGTCTTAGTGAGGTTTGGACCTTTAACAGGCCTGTAGTGAGGAGGGGCTCCAAACATAGCCTGTGGTGTGTTACCGTAACAAAGTGTCATCAACACTTTATGCACAGCAGCTGGAATTCACTTCCAATAGCTGGAGAATCCACAATTCCAAGCAGTTGTGCTTATTAGTAACTTGGTCACTGGTGCTATGGTGATTTAGACTCAAGGCCAGGGCTGTGATCATCATCAGCAGAAGCAGCTGTGTGGGAATCAGGGGGTGTTTGAGGCTGAACAAAGTGGGAGGACATAAGCAACAAGTACTCTGTCTCCATGATGAGTAGTGCGGGAAATCCCTAAGCTGATGACATCATCACAGTGATGGTGACTCAAAACTGTGTGACAGTGAGGAGAATGTTCCACACTGCCTTTCATGACTATGATCTTTCCCTAATGCAAGCAGTAGTACGACTCTGCCTGATTGAAAGTAACTCTGGACACAAGGCTGGATGCTCCGTACTTAAAATAGTCTTGGGCTGGACTAAACAGCCAGAGTCATGTTTTCCCTCACTTAGCAGTGAATAATACAAAACTGATTTCCACATATTGTGGAAAGGCAAACAGATAGAAGACATTAAAATGCAAAAGAAATTAAATATATGCTTGTGAATAACAAAACTAAAGTGTAACATGCTGTGAGACAGACTAAACATTGAATGACAACTGGCAATTACAAGCCCAGACAAAGAGAAACACAGGGACAATCGAGACTTTCTCCAGAGCTGTAGAGTAACAGCCATGATTGTGTCACTGTTGGCCTAGTTGGCTTGTTCCTGTTTCTTTTCTCTCTATTTTTACTCTCTTTGGCATCACTTTCTGATATCCTGGAGAGCATCGCTTTAGCGAAGTTCTTTGGCCAGATGTCTGTCCTCACCAGTGCTTTATAACAGGCTAATCTAATCTGGCTGCCCTGCAGGCATGCTTGGTTCATGCATGCATACATACAAACAGAAAGGTTAAACACCTGGGAGTGAATGATGACTGAGCTTTTGAAGAATGAAGTGAGAATAAGGGTATAGACTTAAATAAGATGGACATTAGTATGAAAGCATACAGTACAGATAACAGGAAGTATCTAAGGGAAAAAGCAGTTGATCTTGGAAAATTAAAAAATAAAGATGTACGTGTGAGGGTGATTATAGTGGAGGCATAAGCAAACCCCTGTGGAATAGAAAGAGATACTTACAGGCTCTCCAGGGAGTCCAGGTGGACCAGGGTAACCTTTCTGTCCCTAAAGAAACAAAAATGATACATGATAAGTGAGTATAAACTAACAATGGAAAAAGGAAAGATGTGAGGAAGCTGAAAAAAAATCTGAAGTTGTTCACAGCTGAAAAAAATCCTGACAAACACAGGAGCGTGTGTGGGAATGACAAGTGGAGTCAAATGTTAACACTAACAGCAGCAACAGACAAATTTGGTGCCATATGCAAGGTATCAATCTATCCTTCTGTTAATGGATCAGACTTTCCACTGGCTGTGTTCACAGGGTTTTGGGAGGCTATGCCAGGATCATGGCATGTTGAGGATAAATGCCTTCCTGTTTCAGTCAGATACAAGGCCCTCCCACCACACGCAAGCCAGACTGCAACACTGAAGACAGCCTGACATAGTGGTTTTCTGCAGTTTTGCTGACTCCAGCAGTACAGACCCCCGACAAAGACTGAAGAAAAACTAAATCAAAGGTGGGAAGATATGCCTGCCCAGACCACAGTTTGATAGAATGAGAGAGCAAGAGAGAGAGAGAAAAGGAAAGAAGGAAAAAACAAAGTAAAAACAGACGGGTGAAGAAAGGAAAAACTCCTGTTGTCCTGTTTTCCTAAACCACAGTTCAAGATCACCAAGCCAAGACTCCTAAAGTTCCTGTAAACTATCCACTGCTCTGTCAACTGACGGCAGCAGGAAAAGAGGACACAGCATCCCTCTTTTCATTATGTTACATGATCACTCTTGCTGGTTTCCAGCTACATACCAGCACTTTAAACTGTCATTCTCAGCATTTAAATTCCACTTTCTGTGCTTTAATTGGTTCAGTAACTGTGTCAGAAATATTTTCTTTGGTTTAAAAATATACTACTGATAACTGTCATTACAGACCAAAACCTTTAACATTACACTATTATCTCCATATCTAGCGCATACATAAGCTTTGTGTTGAAAAACCTAAGTGCCGCCGTCATCTCACTTCATCTGGTGTACATCATCAGAAGACCACTAGGAGGAGATGCTTGTAGCTGGGAGGAAAATACATGAGTAGCACACAAACAACTAGAGATGTTAGCAGGTGCTGACAGACTGGCACCACAACACAGCAACACAAGTGGGAATTTGTATGTGTTTTTCATATTTTGTGAAATCCCTATTGCTAACCAGCACTGTGGAAAAAGCAGGGATGAATGCACCCACACACACATGCTGAAAATGTCCATTTGTTTCCATTTATTTCCATTTTTCAGGAGAAGTGACCTAATGCCTTTCTATGGCTTGGAAACACATATTGGTACACGTGTACAAATGTGTGCACATACATGCACGTGCACATGAAGATAGATGTATGTCATTATACCCCATCTTATTACATAGCTTACTTATAGTACAAACATGTGTAGTGGCTTATGTTCCCAAGCTGTACTGTGAGGTCCACTTGCCACACACACACAAGCACATGCTGTGGTTCCTGTGTATTAACCATATCCTCTCGACCTTATTTAGACCATCTTAGATCCTTATGTCACTCATTATGAACTTGCTAATGAGAGTGGCCATTCCCACTGGTCTGCCTGAGTTTACAGTGCCACTTGTTTAACAAGCATGTGTGTTCAATCAGATAAACCCTCCAGAATGCAGCTCCCCAGTAGCACTCTATAAGCAAAATCCTTCCTACACTGCTAAGTTGAAGAGTACCCCAAGGGAACACTAAGCGCATTCTGGAAGAAAGAAAATAAAAGACATACTGTGTCTGCTGATGACATTATATTCCTCTGACTTGTTACTAGCTATGCTGTACACACTTAACTTTGTGGGTGTTCAAACGAGTTTCGACCTCATGTGTGTTAACAACTGCACACCACAAACAATGTGTCTTTACCGTCTGCTTCCACTGTATAGCACCCTGGCAGCAGAAATTTACTACTCTCCTAATTAATCTCTGCTTTCATCTTCTCCAAAATCACTCCGCAGAATGGAGCCAGATGATTGCTCAGTGTAATCGTCTGGCTCCATCCATATGTTGAATGTACAGGAGAACATAAACCCTTCACGCATTAACAGACAAAACAAACAGCTGCATGAAGGAACTGGCTGAAATTTACCCAGTGGAAAAAGGTTTCTCATCTCATGCCCATCTGCAGTGTAATTTCAACATGTTTCCTTGCATGAAATATCATTACTAAATTGCTGCTACTAGAGGACAGAACAATGATTTGTTGTACTACTTGGGAAACATGCAAAGAAAATGATGGTTGATTTAAATTATCTTATAGTTATGATGATGATGAGCATGCAGATTTGTTAATTTGAATAGTGAGCACGAGCAAAATAGGGAGAATTTGGTCTAGAACGGGTCTTCATATAGATTAATGTCATACAACAAACTGTCATGCACAAATAAAGCAAACAAGGATGATTAATACACTATCTAGCCCATAAAGGAAAATATATTATATGTTCTAGCTTGTATTTATAAGATAATTTTGTGAGGAAAATTTTGGTTTAGACTTAATTAAGGAAATTCATCTGTATAAAATCTAAACCAAGTGCAAACAGTTGCTGAATTGTTCAGTTCGAGGGTTAAATTACAGTACATTTACATACTTGTTCATTTTCCGTATGGAAACTTATTTGCACCAGAATATCCAAGCTTAGCTTACTTTAAAACAATCACACATGTTTGGATGGCACATATGTGAGAAGCACATTTACACAGACTTTCTATAAACAGGGACCCAGCATAAAATGTCTCAAGACAGTCATATTTTCCCACAATGTTGCATAACCACTGAGTCTATGCGAGTCTTCATGGATTACTTTCCAGTTGTCTGGCTACATATTGCCTCTGTGACTCTATATTTAAGACTCATTAGTCTTAATAACTTTGTACATGTCGAGCAAATCATCAACATTCTTAGACACTTCGCTTTCCAAATACACTGATGGCTGTACAGATTAACATGTCCATCACTGCTATGTCCAAGTTGATGAATTCATAGCTTTAACTTAAAATTAATGGTGAGGACACTTACTGTATGGACTCTACAGCAAGTGAATCACTTATTCTTTTACAGCCCCGCCCACAATACAATAATACAATAATAATAATTTGATTTTGATCTCAAAAGAAGACAAAAACAATAGCTCAATTCCAAAATCAATAACAATACTATGTGTCTACATGGCTGTGAACTTGTTGTAATTTTTTTCAAACATCATTTTGCAGTTCCAAGAATTGGAATAACACTTTGAGTATTATTCTAGGTCCACTCAATAAACAAAAGTCATACTACATGTGGCAAGTCAAGAAGGAAACAGTGATGTTTAAGTTTGATATTTTGAGGAAAAATTAATATTTGATTTCTTTGCAAGAGTTATGGAGTTTAAGACAGGAGGGCAGACGCTGAGCATAACATAAAGAAAGGAAAGCAGGGGTCAGCTAGCCTGATATACTGTTGATATACTTGCTGTTTAACATATTTCATCTTATTGAGCATAATAATTTTATGCAGGCCATGAAGCCAAGCTTCAACATTTTTGCCAGCCCATTTCAGTTGAAGGTTCAGCTGATACCCCGCTATGTCTCCAACTGGCAAATTTCATATACTGTAGCATGCACTAGCCCACCCCAGCTCTTCCTTTCATGATGAATTTGATAATGTCATAACTACTTTCATTAATGCCCATTTTGTTCTGTGCTGGTTAAAGCTACTGCTTTTTCTCCCACAGGCTTTGCCATCCATGCACATGGATACATCAATTAGATGTATTCTCCCTGTCTTATACTTTCCCCCTATGTGGAAAAGGTATACCAAAGATATATCACCAATATAAATTACTGCAGAAATAAGATTCTTATTTGGACTACAATAGTCAAGACTGAATCGTTTCTGATATAGTTTGACTTAACTCATTAATGCTAATGTTGTCAGCCATTTTAAAACCTTAAGTTAGGCCCATAAATACAACGTGAATTGTGTTTAGTTCAGCTGTTTCAGTTGTAAGGGTCTACAATTTAAACCCACTGAATAGACGTTACACTGCCAGACAGTATATATTTGTGTTCAGGTGGAAAAACCATGGGCATTGTAAAAAACAGATGTAAAACAGACAGGCACAAAGTAAGAAGAGACAGATCAGCTAGCACTGGGATGAGACAGAGCAACGGAGGCAGTAAGGTGAGATCTGTGGCCTGTACTGCAGATTTGTAGTTGAGGTTTGGCCCTGTGTATGTCCCCTCTGCATGACCCTGCTTTGCCATACTGAAAATCCATCCAGTCTGCTTGGTAGAACAAATGTTGTACAGAGCGGAACATGCTTGGCTTGTCTGACAGTGTAAAATCGCACTCTAGTATCACACATTTAAAGCACCACTGTTTTCTCCATTAAAGTTTCCATGAAAAAAAAACAGCAGCCAAATTCCAGAATTCCCGGTTGAAGCATCATGCTAAGGATGAATTAAAGCCTGGATATTTGTGTGTGAGACAGAGAAAGTGGAGGGGAAAAATACAGAGGCAAACAGAGGAAAAGCTGCTGTTGTCCCGTTTTCCTAAACCACAGAAATCCAAGCAAACGAAACAGAGAAAGTTAAACAACTAAAAATGTGAGAGGAATATGTAGGTGTTTCAGGGTGGCCTATGAGGGAAATGCACTGGCAATACAACTAATTATTTCTTTTCAATATTGCACTGACTTCGCACCAGGCCTCTGTCGAAATGGAGAGATCTGCATCAGGGCAAAACACACCCGGGACTTTCCACCTTAGTGGAATGAAAATTAACAGAACAAGGCCTGTTTGAGACATACAGGTTGGAGACTGACTCACAGATCTGTCACAGCACTGCATAAAGGATGGAGATTCATTTAAGACAATAGTGTAACTATTCTTACAGTGAACAGCTGAGACCCACATCAAAATATTGTGCTTTGTTTACTGTAGGATGGAAGAGGTTTAATTAGCTTCTTTGTGTACGGAAAGGAAGTTGCCTTCTTGTGGTTAATTTAACAAGTTTCCTTTATAGTCAACTTGTCTGTGGTTCATTGACCAATACCTGAGGCATGCTGTGGTGATGTCAGTTTGTGTGTGCGTGTGTGTGTGTGTGTGTATGAAGTTGCCATGGCAACATCTCCCCAGACAAGAGACTATGATGTAATTCTGATAAGTAGGGGCTATAATGTGCCCTTGGGCTTTATTAGGAGAATTTACTCAGCCTCTGAACTGCTTACCTTGGTGTAAGCAAAAAGTGCTGCTGAGGGTAAAAAGTAGTCATACAGTGCATACTTAAATGTGATCCTATGTTTATGCTAATAAAAAATTACTGCCTAAACTAATTGTGTCCAATCAGTGTTGTATAAATAGTGAATCAGCTGTCACTCTTGGACAAGTCACTGACTAACCTTTCAACAAATCATCAAATCACCAGTTTAAAAGGAATCTGTGAATGTTTTCCACCGGTTTTACATTTTTTTTCCATTCTGGCTGAGTGTGTGTGTGTGTGAGAGAGAGGCAGGGACATACAAGTGGACAAAGACACACACAACACACACAGAGAAGCAGACTCCTAACAAAAGCCATATGTTGAGCCTGAGGTAGCCATCCAACCAAAGTCTGACACTCTGTTACAGAGCAATGTAGCTCTGAGAAGAAAGTAAATACATCCAGAAGTGCTTTACACCTAGACTAAAAGGCATACAGTTGACCTGCAACATTCAATTACTGACCTAAGTTGTTTAAAATGTGTGCATGGCTCAGCTGTAGTTGATGAATGATGTGATTGGAAGCTGTTAACAGGATCTTCTTTGCATTCATCAAACATACGTTTACAACAGTTTGTTTAGGAAAAAGGTGAAGCTGACTGTTTGGATGCAGACAGGAAGAGTGCACTAGGGTTCTACTGAAGTGGTTCCCAATGGGTTTTTATCTCACAAGTATTCTCAATTTATACTTATCATGCTCCAGATATATTTACTTTAATTAATTTCCATCAGCTGGTGTTTACTTTGCAATGTCATATAAAACAGTACTTCTCAAACTGTTAGTCAGGCCACGCTAGTTGGTGATTTACTAATTGCAGTTGCCCAAAAAGTACTTGGAGTGGTAGAACTAAATATCTTTTAGTGATTTTTCTCAACATTTTAAGAGTTTTTTTAGTTAGTTTTCAACTAAATGCTTTGGGTCACTTATTCAAGCAAACGACTCCAGAAGAGAAGTGAAGAAGAGACTGCAGGCATGGTGGAGTGGGTGCAGATGACTATTGGGGGAGCTTTGTGACAGAAGGAGAGAACCAAGAGTGAAAGGGAAGGTTTACAAGACAGTAGTGAGACCTTCTCTGATGTATAGTTTGGAAACAGCAGCACTGACAAAAAGAGAGTAGGTGAAGGTGACAGAATTGGAGATGCTTAGAATTCCACTGGGAGGGATCAACATGGCCAGGATTAGAAATTGAAAAAATGTGTAAAAAACTAGTACTTCAGAGGGACAGCTCTGGCTTGATTGGTTTGGAGACAAAGTAAGAGACAAAGCTGAGCTGGTTTGGACATGTGTAGAGGACGGATTGTGGATATATTGAACAAAGAATGCTCAAGATGGTGCTTCCAGGGATGAGGAAATTAAAAGACCACAGAGAAGGTTTATGGTTGTAGTGAAGGAGGACATGAAGATAGTGTGACATAAGAGGACACAAAAGACAGAATGAGATGGAGGCATGAGCAACTAAAAGTGCAAATAGACCTGTCCCATCCATTTGCCACTCAACCTACCTTTGAATCCAGATTTGTGTTCTTTCTCAAGTTGGAAATAGATGCTAAAACATATCTTTGTGCATTGGAAAGCGACGCTAAGGTGGTACCCTTTGCATTGAAGTTTGAGGGGAAGGGCTTCCTGACCAAACATTACAGTATGATGGGTTGGAAGTGAGAATGTCTTGCTTTCTTTCTCTACTACTACTAAGGATGAATGCACAATTAACTGCAACATATTGTAATCAGGTGATCTTTTTTTCCCAAATATACCGAGCTACAATCTGACCATCTAAACTACAACTGCTGAAGTGCCCTCAAGGAACAAGTATTAACAAGTAGTAACACACACTCACACCCACAGACACAGACAAGCACACAGGAATGCATTCACACAGTCATGAGCACAGTGATGCACACACAACTCAGATGTTCAAATTGGACTTACTGTCAGTCTTGCTTCATTTCTGTCTACCATAAGGTCTGTCCCACATTTTCTTCCTTGCGCTCATAAATCACTCAAGTAAAACACTAATAATTTGATGCAAGTGCACACGATCCCATCCTCTATTCCCTGCTGCAAAAACCTGACCCCCTTTGTCTCTCATGGCATCCTGCCAACTCTACGCAGGATCCAGTAAACACATGGAATAAATGGTGAGCACAAAACAAAAGGAAAAGAAAAAATGGAGATAATTGAATTTGAGAAGAATAGTAGAGATATTTTACAAAGATGAGTGGGTTATACCCAAACAACACCACATAGACAATACAAATAGACAGGAACGCAATGACTCATGCATTGCCTAGAGCATCACTATTCATAGGTTGCACTTACAAACAGTAAATTCGCTTGCCAGCAGGTAAATACACATTTAAGAACAATTCATTTTAGTTTATTGAAAGTAACTTGGCAAACAATTCAGTCTTACCTTTCGACCTGCCTGGCCCATCATTCCGACTGGGCCAATAATCCCTGAATCTCCCTGGAACACAAAGCGGGAATGTTAAAAGACAAGAGTGGAAGAATGTCAGGTCATGTAAATAGCAATCATAAGTGTGCTCAGAGCCTGCCAAAAAGGATGCTATTGCAAATTAATGGAGAATAAAAGTATAGAAAGGACATTATACCTTCTCTCCTTTAGGTGCAGGCCCAGGTGAGATGCCAGGGTCACCTTTTTTCCCCTGAGAGAAAGAAGCAAAGGAAGACTTTGCACAGGTGAAAACTACACAGCTTATATAGTGAACTCAAGCTAACAACAATCAAATGAATAAAATAATTTCAGTGGCCAGCTCTTTTCTTTCGGATTTGGAAAAAAGTTAAGTCTGCAAAGGTTTGCCTCTATAAATTACATACTATGCATAAGATAAAAGGCACAAAAGTGACAGAAAAAAAAATCAGGATTTGTCATGTGACAAATTTAGTAACCCAGATGCTTTTCTTGGTGGGCCTAGTGCCCCCTCAGTCACACACACCGAGCTTCATTGTCAGCAGGTAACAATAACGGGGGTTCAGCACATCAAAGCCGTGGATCGGAAATTAGACTCAGTGCTGACTCCCTCTCTGTTCCCTTTGGACCCCTGCCATTTACAACTTTGTCTCGTTTATTAATGATGAAAGAGTGAAGATTGTGGTGCACCCCGAGACATCAAACACTTCATAATCTTTCTTTCAACACACTTGCCAGGAGGAAGAAGCCTGCTTTGCACCAGTCTGTCTACGATATACTAAAGTTCTCATTAAATCTCTGCTGTTGATCATGCCACAGTGTTCCTTAGTGTTTGTGTGTGCCTGACATTACAAACATGAGAAAACTTGTTTTCCAATGTTCTTTATTAAGCTTGTTACCCAGCAGCATTTTATGCATTATAGTGAAATCCTCCTTCTAAACTCTCAGAAAGGAAGAAACATATTTGAATACACTTAATAAATACAAATTAGCATCATAAAATGAATGTATAATAATAAAAGGTTAGAAAAAGTGCAAACTGTATTCCAAATTAACAGAAAGTGGTGGGATGAATTTAAAAAATGAATGTGCTTCTTGTGGACTTGTCATTTATGTAAGGCATTTTTATAATACACTTTAAATGCAAGGTTCTCACTCCATACTCTAAGCTCACAGTATTGGAGGTCAAGCGTGTTTTCAAAGTCATACATCATGTCGGGGATACTGCAAATTTGTCGTGGGCAGGGTCATCTCCTGTTTGCATGTTAAAATTGGACAGATTTATTCAAAATTCTCACTTTCTGGGTCCAAAAGTTTTTTTTCCTCCTCCTGGAGCTCTAATCAATCACTGGTGTCAAAGTGCCACTTTCTTCTGTCTGCTAAAGTTGCATTAGAAGCACAGGTTGACTTTGATTTGTACACAGAAATGGCCAATAAATGCATGCCTGTATATAAACATTCATATTTTATATACTTTGCTAACGCAGAATACCTAGACATATTTTAGAAACTAAAAAGTCTCCAAAAATGTAAGTATGAATGGGAATCCTAACACTGATCTCTTTAGCACACATTTTAAAGTCATATAAGTTTCTGCACTGTGAGGTTTGTAGTATCTTGAACTGCCAGGTATTGCAGCCTGTTGTGAACTTTATTTTTAATCCATAATACTCCATTTCCTTTATTGGATTCCAACTGATGTAGCAAAAACGTAAATCTAACGTCCTCGTGGGTTTATCAATCAAATTACTTCTTATAAAATTAGCAGTAGAAACAGGAACCCAATCATTAAACTGTGGAAATGTGGAAAATTCAACATGCCTGGAATCACATGTGATATAGGAATTAATGAGTACCTTGAGGCCAGGTGGACCAGGTCTGCCAGGGTTTCCATGTGGACCAGGGAGCCCCTGTGTTAAAGCCAGAAAGAGTTAAAGATAATCAAAAGGTGATCATGATCTAAAGCATCTTTCATAAAAAAAAGAGCTGATGCAGACTGTGTGTGCTACTGTGAATGAGACCAGAGAGGAGGGGGGCTAAAGACTGTCTGGAGAACCTCAGCCTCAACCTGCTTTGGTATAAAACTGTGTGCGAGTGTGCTGATGAGGTATTTGGGGTTGGTGTTGGGGGTAGATGCTTACGGAAAAAATGGGGCTCTCTGGAGCTGCTTTACCATATGGATGTGGTTTTCCTGCCTCCTCTTACCACAGACTCAACAACCCCTCCCCCAGCAGAAAGACACTCACATGCACAAACAAACACACATTTCCCAGGCATCTTAATGAGTAATACAGATCATTCCATTTCATAACATTTTGAATGTGTTCACTGGTGTACATTTCTGTCCGCACTGGCAATTGGTGAGGAAATGAGCTCGAACAAAGCAAGATCTACAGTGGCAACATATTTGTAATGGAAAACCATTTTACTCTGTCCAGCAACTCCCATGGGAAGGTTTAGCAGAAAATGTTGGAAAACAGAGAATGAAAACATCATTTTTTCTTTGGTTTGAATAACAGCCTAAAGACAGAAGCATGTGTAGAGGCTATGTCCTCACCACTCATATATCTGTCTGATTGTTTTTCACATCCTTTGAGTGACATTTTCCTATAAATTTCCGAGCTTACTTCTGCCCTCCAAGTGCTGTGCCACCTTTGTGCCTCTAGCCTATCCCTATCACGGGCTAACTGAGTCCAAGAGGTTGAAAAAGAGTCACAACTGCTTCAAGAGCTGTGCCACTGGGTTTCATTGAGGTGAGTCAAAACAAATCAGGAAGCCATTATGGAAGGGATCTGGCCTGCCGCAACCAAAACCAACAACTACTGAGATCCAGATCATCAACTCTCTATTATTCAACAGAGGAAAAAGAAAATACTGCGGGGGAATAGCACTTTGTGCACTTTTTTTTACAGGGTAAGACTAGTAAGAACTTATTTCTCCATGGCATAGATTCAACATTGTGCTGGAAAAATTCCTCAGAGATTTTGGTCCGTGCTGACATAATAACATCACACAGTTGCTGCAGATTTGTCGGCAGCTCATCCATGTTACAAACCTTTGTGGAACAGGAGATTCTTTTGGATTGAGCTCTGGTGACTGTGAAGGCCATTTGAGTAAAGTGAACTCAGTGTCATGTTTAAGAAATCAGTTTATGATTATATGTGCTTTCTGACATGGTGCAAACAGCTATCAGAAGATGGGTACACTATGGTCATAAAGGGATGGACATGGTCAGCAATGATGCTCGGTTGCTAGTAGGCAATCCAGAGTAGGCCAAGAACTTTTCCGCCCACACCATAACACCACTACCGTCAGCCTTAAATGTACACCAAAATTTGACCTTGCCATCTGAATGTCACAGCAGAAATCAAAACTCATCAGGCAAGCCAAGTTTTTCTAATTTTTTATTGTCCAATTTTGGTGAGCCCAGAAAAATTGTAGCTTCAGTTTTCCTGATAGCCCTGGTACTTGGCATGGTCTTCTGCTGCTGTGGCCCCTTTGCTTCAGCGTTGGCTATGTTGGTTTTTCTTCTTCTTCTATTTTTTTTTTAACTTAATTTCTGTTTCAGTCTATACTATATTCTTATTATTGCTTATTCCTATTTTTGTGTGCTTCTATAATTTCAAATTTCCCTAGTGTGGGATTAATAAAATCGTATCTCATCTTAT
Source organism: Etroplus canarensis (assembly GCA_015106775.1). Lineage (NCBI taxonomy): Eukaryota > Metazoa > Chordata > Actinopteri > Cichliformes > Cichlidae > Etroplus > Etroplus canarensis. The sequence continues at coordinate 20,876 of VUQH01000015.1, read as the reverse complement.
TTGTGTTAACCAATACCTGAATATGTATACCTAATTAAGCGTCCGATGAGTGTTAAGTCCTTTTTGTTGTAACTGATCTTTCTGTCAAAGGGTAGTTTAATTACAGTTATATGTGAGGAAGACAACACAGAGTTTCTGATGAATGGATTTGTGTGCTTTTAGGTGTTAAGTAACTCAGATTTTCCAGGGTAATTGTGAAGATTCAGTGAACTCAGAAATATTCACAAAACCTAATCTCCTTTTAACTTTTTAGTGTTTACATTTAAAAAAGATACAATATCCTCATGTCCAGTTCATTTTTTAAAATCTTTTGGCTATTTTGAATGATTGACAGTTCAAAATAATCCTTATTATCTTGTACAGATAGCGAAGCCCCTCATTTCATCCTCTCCCTGAAACAAGCTGTTTTACAACCCTTCCCCTACCTTTAAGCCAACTGGTTGGTTTCCCCTCACAAAAATTAGAATTGAACAGCAGATTGTTGGGGACGACCTTGTAAAGGATATCCCCTCTTTCTGACATCATACAGAGGCATGAGTATAGAAAAAAATCTGAAACAAGTGTCTAGAGCAGTTTGAAGCCTGAGGTTTTTGGCTTGCATGGATACGCTGACTTCATTATTTGAAGCTTTGGGCATGTTTAAGCATGAACCTTTACAACAGTATACATATGACAGATAATGAAGACAAGCATAATAGGTCCGCTCTGAAATATTCTCATTCCAAGCATTCTTAAATTTTAAAGTCCGTGCCTCTTTCCCTCCTACATGCTTCCCCTTTCGTTTTCAGTTTGTACACAGCTGGCATTCCTCGAGAGCTGGTCTGTTCAGACTGTGTTAAGGGTCCCTGTTGTGCCTTAAATAAACTTAAACAAACAAGACAAGTTTGAATTACATGATTCAAAATTAACCCTGTGGGTTACCACAGGTTGGGCAGTGAACTAGTAGGCATTGGCTGGCACCCACATTTGGTACTGTGCTCTCGCCTCCATGTCGTGTCCCTTCTCTCTCACAACAGGTGCCTAATTAGAGAAGACCAGGGTGGGGTGCACACAAGCTGAGGGCTATCAAATAAAAACCACCAACCTCTGAACAGCAATACAGGGCGTTGCTGTGGTTCCTGTGGTAATAGTACAGCTAGCTCTGTGTAATTCATACCAGTTCTTGGGAGACAAAATGGCAAAAATCTAAACAAATGATAGCTTCTACTGTTTCATCATATGGTTATATGTACCATGTGGTATATAAATATCTGTGTTTGAATCGAAAAAATTTCCAACAACATATGTGCAAATGAAAGCCAAGATATAAACAATATGTGCTTAAATCTGGATGCACGACATCACGCCCAAGGTTAAATTCACGCAGGACCAGAATATTTTGGACAAGCCTTTTTAATGGGCTTTGCCGCAAACATAGTCTGTTTTTCAACACTAACTAGTAAAAGACACTTCAAATGTATATACAGTCCCCATATTAAAGATAAAAGAAATTCTGTATAATGCTGTGCCAAATAAGAGCCAATGGGGCAGTGTCTGATTAACTAACATTAGATCAAGGGAGCATGTGAAACTGCTGGACGTCTTCATTATTAAAGATCCCACTAAGCTTACGCACGCACACACAACTTTGCCTCTAAAGATATTTCACTGTTTGTTAAAGTCACAAAACAGGCCTTCCCAGTGCTGTATAAAAAGAGTGGAATTTGCAGCTTAATGCCACATAAATTACATTCAAATTTTGTAATAACAGAAGCAGATGGGGTGAATGAATTGCTACAATGCCAACATTTTTTGGGCTAAATACATCACGCAGGGACCAAAGTATATGAAAAGGGAAATGGCAACTAATCCAAAGTATTATTTTGGCATTTACAAGAATAACGGTTATAACTAATAATGGCAATGACAAGCTTGGAAATTACTATGGAAACCTAGAGCTAATTTTTTGCCAAAACATAAAAAAATCTGGTATTAAAAATGTTTAAAAGTGCCCAAATGGGATTGGTCTGTGATTTTTATAGTCCCAGAGCTTATTACAAAGTCGTTCCAGAGGAGAAACCCATACACACAGTTTACTCTAGGGATTATAAAGACTCTTGAAAAGCTGATCTGTTGCCTGGTGTTACCAAGACAGCCCAACAGACTGGCTTCAGCAGAGCACATGTTTTTCTTTGAAAGTTCTTTATAGTTTTCCAAGTTTATATACATCCATATAGGGTGTGAATTTGTACAGGTTAATCAGGGTAGGGGAAATTTGTTTCGTGACAGAGGAGTGGTTTGGAAGAGAAGCAGGAGGAAAGATGGGTGACAGAGATTTTTTTCATTCTGACAAAGACCCTTTTCACCCAGCAGTTTCCAGATGGACACTGCTTGTGAAGCCTACGCTTGGGCTTCACATAGATATAAGCCTGTGGACTCATGATGCATCCACATTTCCACTCACACCCTTCCACCATCCTCGTCATTATATACCCACAAATACACTCGAAAAAGCTTGGCCTGGCTGTTCATGGATACTGAGAAAAAGTTTCTGTACTGACATCTGTTGCCATAGTGATGGCATCTCGCACTCACATGTGTGGGATCAGAGGTCAAGGTTCATGGGCGGTGCTTCTTGGACTCAATAGTGCTCTGTGTGTCATCATGCACCCTTCCAGTAATCCCAGGCCACAGAAGGTCATGTAAAAAAGTGGTTGTGCAGTGACTAGCTGTTTCTTCAGTAAAACCCTCTGAGCAGAAACTAGAACTCACCTAAAAGAAGATGGTTATGACCAAATGATGCCTTGCCACATGTGAGCCTGCAGCCTATGCAATATGTACCCTAAATTCAAATTTGGAGTTAATTATTGCAGTGATCAATAAGTAAATTTCTTTTCTTAAATTAAAAACACATACACATATGGCCAAGAGGAGAAAGACTGCACTGTGTGTTTGCATGCACTGCATATTAACATGTGTGTTCATAGCTTTCTGTGTTTGCACACACACACACACATGGCAGCAGCAAATAAACTTGATAAATGCTTTTGTTTACAGCAAAGCTCCGTGATTTGTCTCATTCTTTATATAGGCAGGCCATAAATGCACCCACTTACAGTATGTCTGTGCAACTTAGTGTGGGATTAGTGCTATGGTGTGTATAAATGTATAGTCCCATGTGTACTAGTGTGTGGGTGAAACAAAATGACTATAAGGTCAGACTCAGACACTGGTAGTGTGTTTACAAGTGACCTGTGTTGAAGCCGAATCAAAACTAATAGCTTTTACAAGTACTTTTCTATTGAAAAGACTTCTATTCATTGTTTTTGCTTTGCAAACCAACCACTTTCATTGACAATGCCACCAGGAGTTAACAACTGGTTTAATGTGCCTGACCAAGGTCATGTCTAAGCCATGATGATGTTCAGTGCTCAGGAATGAAGTTTGACACATGCTGAAGCTTTATCAAGGGCAAGTTAAAGTTGAATAGTCCAAAAGCCCAGAATCCAACCAGAGATGAAGAATTATGCGGCAGCGCATATTTACTGCTTCAACCATTTTGTTCATTTTTGGAGAAATTATCATTGCTATTTATAATTTTGCTTATGAGTCCTTAATGGAGAAATTGTTCTTAAGAGTCAGTTACAACTTTCCTTCCAAATTTCTAAAATACATTTGGAAAAATGCTGCAGCTTTGTTAGGCAAAAATATTTCCACTTAGAATCATACTTGGCTTGAGTAACTTCACACACCTCTCTGCTTAGATTTTTTAAAAGTCCTATTCAGGATTTATTTCAGGTAAGTTTGATTTGGATCATAAGAAATCCCACCAGAGGGACCAATGTAGTGGAACTGGTACTAAAGGCAGAATAGGAGGTGCTGATGGGGCTTGAATAGCTTTAATTAGAGCCAGACAAAGACCTTTTTATAGATCTATAGTGGTGGTGGGATCACAGGGTATTTAGTTCAAGAGTCTCTCATATAGAGACAAACAGTATAAATATTATACTTTAAAAATTGTAAGGACACAGGCACATAAAGTGCAGTGTATATAGTGCGTAAAACAGCTGTCAATTATTTTTTTAATGTATTTAAAATTGTAACACATGCTTTCTAATTAGCACTATAATACAAGGAGTCAAATACCTCTTCAAGTCTTAAAAACAAGACTAAGTCAGCATTTCTGTCAATTTGTACTTATGCTCTATAGTGCTTGGAGCTATATACTAATGTCATCATGCTAATATGTGAATAATGATATTATGAATATGATAATGGTCAGAAGTTATAATGCTTACTATGATCATACGTGGCCCATGAATGCATACAAAAACTGCAGAATGGTTAATTTGGATTGGTTATGCAGTTGGGATTGCAAGAAACTTACAGAACTTACAGAAAAAACAAAAGGGGAAAAATTTTAAACTAGAATTATTAGAATTCCTCTGAATTCTGAAAGGCTAAACAAAGTTTGACTGCGATCCATCCAACAGTTTTAAAGACATTCAAAACTGCAAATATCAATCCTACTAAATAGGATAAAATATAAAAATCAAAACACTAAAACAGAATGTGCTCTCCTTTACATGCAGTAGAGCTTTGCACAGGCCTGTTGAGCTAGTGTTCTTTTCCCCAGTGGCTACGACAGGATAAGAGCAACATATTTCATTGCAATCCATTAAAAATGTATTGACATATTTCAGTTGGGAACAAAGTATTCCATGAACAATGCAATGCAACCAAGCTGCCAGCATCATCAAATGTCAGCTTGAATCCATGCATTTTATTGGAAGGAAAGTGAGAAAACTCAATTTATTTAATTGCCTTGGAAAAAGGAGTCTTTTATTAGCCCAGAATGGGATTCCTATGAAGCATTGGTGCAGTCTGCTACAAGAGCTCAATGAGGAGTAGAAAGTCCAGTGGAGCCATGTGTTCTCTGTCTGTTTACAGTGCTTTTATTAGGCATCCTGTGGCACAGGCAGCCTTTTGAAAGGCCGTCTTTATAGAAACTTTCCTGTTTATGCTTAGGGGTGGGAGGTCAGCGCTTGCATCCCCATGCTGAATATGTTCAATCTGCCTGCATAGGAAAACTTTGTGTGTGAGTAGATGAGAAAATTTGTATGTGAGCGGGTTGATTGGAGGGATTTAAAGTGATGTAGGAGCCTGACTTGGCAGGTTATTATTTTAGCTGCAGAAAATAGGCCAGGAGTTTGCTATGTAGTTGTCTGTCTGTCTGTCTATCTTTTTGAGTCATTTCTCTGCAGAGGAGGTTATTGTAACTGTTTGCCTTTGAGCTTTCGGTCAACATGTGCATCAGCAGCAGCAGCAAAGACACACACACGAACACTGACCGTAAACCTAAATAAAGGATTGCTTATTTACAGGTTTACATAAGAACAGGTTTACATAAAAAATATAAACATGGAATCAGTTCTCATGAAACTGTGTTTGATGTGGTTGGAGGTGTCAGAGGATGACTGAAGAAACTTACCCGAGGACCCCTCTTGCCTGGCAGGCCTGGCTTCCCTGGAGATCCTTGTAGCCCCTATAGAAAGTCAGTGTATTGAGTCAGCCCTGGATACTGATATGCCACAAACGGTCCTATTCAGTGACTGAGCATCTTCATCTATCATAGTCTGTCAAAACTATCAGCTCATTAAGATTCTTTTCCACAGTGTGTTCCCACAGGGAATTCTTCTGTGTCACACAGGCTGCTCTGTGTCTGTAGAGAAAAAAGTGACACCTTTTCCCTCTGAAGTGATTCCATCTCAGGTGTTGAGAGTTCACCCTTATCCATCACGATTCTGAACCCCTGTGGCAGGAAACCTTATGAACACTAGAAATAACAGGTCATTTCCTGCGCCACTCAATGCCCCTGTGTGTCTTTATCAGGCTCGTGCTCACTTGTTTTCTTTTAATCAAAAAAGAGGGAAGCAGAGAAGTGAGGGGAAACATAGCACTTGTGGTTATTTTGGCAAAATAGACCAACCTGTGGGCTGCTGGATTTTAAAGAGTCTATTGTTATACTACTGTTGCTACCGTTGTAGCAAGCAGTAAAACGTTTTTCAAATTTTTTGTCCTTTATAAAATGCATTAGAATACCTTAACTACCTTGTTACATATTATGCATAATAGGTATAAGTACAGCAAAAAAAAAAACAAAAACAAAACCCAGCAGCATCTACCATAAAGTGCCGGTATTAATGTGTCAGAATACTCTGTCATTTTCTCATCTCAATTCTCAAAAGGACTTTAAGAGACAAAAGAAAAAAATAAGATAAGAGCCCTGTCTTTACACACAAACGTCAGCTTCTGATGGTTATTGTGGTAATAGCAAGTACCTGCATAAAGTGTGTCTGTCTATTCTAAGTTTATAATTGCACTGGAACGATCCCTTCCGGGATGACCTCCTGAGTAGAGACCACCCCTAATGTTACAGGTGGTGTGCCCTATGGTGGCCTTAAGACCTGTCAACATAAACGTACACTACTTTCTGTCTTCACACAATCACCCCCTGCTTCAGCCTTCCTTTCTTACACTGGTTTGTTTTTTTAATCCTGCCATCTTTTCTCCTTTGCGCCTGTCAATCTCAGTATACTTTGCTTTTCTAAGACAATTGGTTTGAGCAGCGTTCATCACATTTCAAATACAGCATGATGGCAAAGGATGTTTCCAGTTATGATGTTAAGACTTGCTGGCTGCACGTATGACGATGTCTGATTTATGTATTGCTGTGCACAGAGTTGTTTTTTGATATGTCAAAACAAATGTTTCTACATTAAAAGCAAAAAAGGAATCTTATTTGGCTCTCATTAAAATCCATTAAAACTAATGGTATGCACAGCCAAATTACTATTTAAAGCTTCTTTTTCAACGCTTCTTTTAAAAAACTGTTTAAATGAACAGAAAAGGTGAAATATGTTTTAATACAATCTGTTAAGATTTTAATTTAATTTAATCTCTGGGCCCACACAACATAAATTTAAAAAAAAATATTCAGTGGATCTGATGTCAAAAGAAGGCATTTTAAAAGTAGAAACGAGGTGCCAAAAGGGATTCAGAAGAGTAACTGTGCCTGCACTGGATGTTTCTCCTGCCAGCCAGAGTTCTGTTTCTGCACAACAGAAAGTCCAAATCATAGAGCAGTGAATGATAGAGCTAAATCTGAATTTGTTTGTGCAATAAAAGTGTGTGTGTAAAATGTTGTGTTATTAGAAAAAGAGTCAGAGACAGTAATATATGTTACTGACAAGTGCATTTTAAAAGTTCAAGCTCTATTTTGAAAGGAAAGCATAACTGGGTTGATCTGGTTTCTCCAACGGTGCTGCATAGCTACACAGAGACAGAGAGATAGACACATGAATATACAAGCATGCTCATTTAAAATAAATATTCTCTCCAGTTTAACGCATCCTACCCAATCCTAGAATTGCATTTAAGTTAGGATATAGGGAAAGCACACATTTTGATGCACTTTGAATATAAAGCCTAGTATATTTCTACAGCTTAAATGTACTTCTGGGCCATAACTCCACCACATCCTAACCTACATTTATTTTAACTTAACCTACATTTAGCATGAACCCCAGCATAGTATCAGCACGTGTGGATGTGCCAGACAGTCTTTTGGTAAATAATCTTTTAAGTCCCCTTACTGATCCTTCTACAATTTATTTTCTATAGTAAATTACTGCACTTCATATCAAGATTACAGGTCCTGGTTTCTAAATGGCAGTAACTTGGTTTACTTTAATGACAGTAAAGTATCCACTGGACATCGCTACAGAGGTAAATTAGCCAATCCTAGACACACTGTACTCTGCAGTCTACAGGAGAAAATGACAGGCTGCTACAAAGAAAAAGCAAGGCACACGTATCAAACACGCAGGTCCTGCTCACACTTTACACTAAGATGGCTTAACTACAGGTACAAGTATGAACACACCCAAGAGACACAGAGAGATGTCTGATTGTTATGAGCTCATTTGGAGTTGGACAGTTTTGCAGACACTTGTGTGTATCTTATGACATGATCAAAATCTTGGACATGACTGATTTCCCTATACAGATCACCTAGGACGTTGCCAAGCACATTTTCTAAGATGTTTTCTCATGCTGCCTCACTGATCCCACTTCTAGTGACATACTAAGGACCTAGCCTACCTTTGCGCCTGTATTGGGAAGCTGAATGTTTACTGACTGCTTTAACCCTTGACCTAGCTTGAAAAGGGGGCCATGTGACCTCTACCAGAACGTTCTGACATAGGAATCTGGTGTGGAGACGGCAAGGCGTCAAACGTGACACGTCACACCCAGACTGGAAGGTTACAAAAGAAGACAGAAATATAGTGGGACTTCTAACTTCTGTAGGAAAGAAAACAGTTCTATATTAACCTAAATATCTCTGTGGTCTCTTTCTAACCCACTCAAATCAAACCTTGTCTGTCACTTGCAGCAAAGACCAGCACAGATTGGGATGAGCTCAAAGAAAAGTTTCATTTGCTTGTATTACTTTACAGTTGTGAATTCACTACCCACAACTGCCAGTACAGAGATGAGACATACAGTAGTCTGTGCACAGCTTGTTCACCTTGATTTCTGCAAAACATAAGTGCTGATTTGCCTTTATTTTGGCATTTGCACAAAAACACTCTCATTAACAACAAAGGTTCTTACCGGCGGGCCTACATCTCCTTTCTGTCCCTTAGGTGCTGCCAGCATCGAGAACTGCGTAGGTGGCACCTCCCAGCTCTGGAAGCCATCAGTAGCAGGTGGTGTTACTGGGTTGTATGAAGGCTTAGTAGGTCGTGGAGTGACTGGAGCCTTGGCAGTTATAGCTTGCTTTGTTGGCTTTGTAATCACTGTGGAGACTGGCTTAGAGGTTTTAGTATCTGTAGTTTTGGGGACTCTCGATTTTGAGGGGTCGACCTTGGATATTGTTGGTTTTGAAGGGATGACTTTGACAGGATTTAATATGGGTTTGGACAGAGTGGCTTTGGATGATATAACTTTAGGCTTGGGTGATGTTTTATTGGCTGTGGTGAGTTGTGGTTTCTTCGGGACTGTACCTTGGTCTAATAAGGCAGGTTCAGGCTTTGTCTTGGAGGGTTTGGTGCTGGTAGTGGCTGATACAACAGGTTTCTTTGTATTATCTGTTCCTGCATTTGCATTTTTCTGGCTGTTTTGAGGAGTAGGTTTGGAGGGAGTGGGTTTTGAGGGTTTCTGATTTGAAGCTTTAGAATTGGTTGGTTTTGGGGTTGGTGGTTTTGTGGGTGGCGCTCTTGTCCTGAGTGGCGTTGTGACAGTTCTGGTCCTGGTCTTGGGAGGTGGCGAAACCAAACCAAGCTGTACTGTAATTGGTATCACAGTTCCCAGCAGAGATGTAGAAATGGTGCCTTGATTCGGTTTTCTTGTTTGGGTAGGAGCCACATATCTGACAGCTGAGGCTGCAGCAGCAACACTCCTGGCAAGGCTCAACCCTGTGGGTTTTCTGGCGGTTACTGGGCTACCACGTTTAGGGGTAGCAGCAGTAGCTGAGATGTTTGTTTCTCTTTGTAAAATAGGCAACAAAGGAGGAAGGTTAGGCCTGTATGTGTCAGCTTCCCTGCACTGTTTCTTAATGTACCTGCAATAGTTGTGAGCTGCCTGTGCAGAAGGGACCAGATCAAACTGGCAAATGGCTCCTTCAAAGTGTGCTGAAACTTGCTGCTGGCCTGTCCTTCCCAGCAGCAATGAGCCATGGAACTCTGGAGCTAGACCCTCCTCACTGTCCCACCCAAAGTCTGCATGAACACTCTGCTCTCCGCAGGAGGCGTATAGAGTCACTCTCTGTCCATTAATTCCCAGTGCCAGCTGGTGCCACTGGCCATCATGGGGCTCATAGGGCAGTGACACCGAGGTATTTGGTCCTGTGTGTAGGACCAGGTTTCCCGGTACAAGCTGTAGACCAAGAAGAAGCTTCTTGCGGTCTGAGAGCAGGGTGAAGAGGAAAGCACTGTTGACACGGTGTGAGCGTACACTCAGGACCAGTGCCAGGTTAGGCCAGATGCCCGATGGAATAATTGAGCGCAACGGAGCCTCGATCTGCGCCCGCTGGTTGAGGATGATCCCCGATCTGAATGGAATGACCCCTGTTGGCACAATGCGTGATGTCCTCTCTCCCTTAAGCCCCAGCTTTTGGAGGATGTCCACATCTGGAGAGAAGGAGGAGGGATGTTAGAAATGCTATAGTTATGACAGGCTTGTTTATGAAGAATATTCATAGCTTTTAGGTACCTGCAAATCATTGATATAATTTTCATTTTATGACTGAAGATTTTACACATACACAATCATCAGGAGTGGGACACAGCATAAATTAAAAATAAAATGTAAAAAAACAATCATCGTACATGAGCCTGGCCTAAACAGCAGGCCCAAATGGAATCAGTAGATTTTTTCATAGTTTTCTGCAGTGATTCAGGGGGAGAATCTGCACAATTCTGCAGTGTTTTTTGCTTGTTACATCATCAGTGATTATTAAAAACTATCATAATCATTGTTTCCTGAGCAAATATGCTGATTTATTCATAACAATAAATCAACTTAAATTTTCCCAACATTAAAACAGTATGAAAGAAATATCAGTTTACTCAAGCTTTTGATGTTAATGCCTTTAATTTCAACATGAAGATTTCAGGATATGGTTTCAAGACAGACTTTTCACACAGACCAAAGTCACAGCAACATACACCAGCAACAGAGAGGCAGAAATGGCAAACATTTGCCTAGCAATACAAATCTCTTCAAACTCTGCAAAAGATCTGCAGGATTGCAAGGGGAAGATTTTGTATGGGCCTGCTAACCAGAAACTTTTGCTGTTGTTTGTGCACAAACTGTTTTGTTTAAGAGTTCATAACATAGCACCCATCCGTGGAAATAATTTTTTAAATGGTAGTGAACTAATAATTTAAATACCAGTCGAACATTCTGGGCCCTATAATTTGCTATGTAAAATATTTCACCTTTCCAAATTTTTCATTAACTACATAAAAAAGCATGTTCCTCTATGACAGGCAAGGCAGCAATATGGCCATACATCATGTCAGACTGACCTCCCAAACAACCCATAACAAAAGTTAAAATAAAAATACTGGAGCTTAAACACTGCAGGGTGGAGAGATGGAGAAAGGGAAGGCGAATGAAAAAATATACAAACAATAATAAACTCGACCGGCTTTGAGGACACCTAAGTGCTTCTGTAGGTGGTTTAGGACAACTTAAGACCAAGATTTATGTCCAGCCAGACATAAAATAGATGGATGATTATGGAGGCGTATTTAGCCATCTTGTTTTCACTGTTTCCTCCTCTGCTAGTGGCCAGATACTGTACTGCACAGAGGTCTACTTCAAATGTTAGTAGTCTGAGCGATTTACCCCCTGGGATTAATAAAGTATTCTGATTCTGATTCTGATTTTGCAAAATCACATTTCTCCAATATGTCATGTATTGAAGGGCTTTAAGTGTGCCCACATGTGTTGCATGTGTACTGCACACTCTAAAAAGAGCAGCTTGCAAGAAAATACATCTGTAATCTTTGCTAATAATCCAAGACCCCATTGAAGTCTGTAAGAGTAAAACTCAAAAAGAGCCATCTCAGCTTAATGTGGTCACAGGTCAGAGGAACTACAAAGAATCATTTGAAGTTCTTCAATGAGACAACTCAAGCATGTTGCAGCTAAACCAAAGCACATATCCAAATGCATGCTCTTATCCTTATTTTGTCTTTCCTCTGGACCCTATAAACTTTAAATAAAATTTTGGTTTATATTGAGAGGACACACACATAAAAAACTAAACCAATTAAGCACTGCACTCAGTGCAGTCAAGTCAAGGCTAAATCATGCAGCCAGTACCAGGAACGCACAAGCAGGCTAAAGAAACTAATCCTTTCTCCATAGCCACCTGGCCAACACACTATAAAAGATAAAGCAAGGTTACTGAATACTGCATAATGCTGACAAATATGTGTTTGTTGAGAAAGTGTGTCTGAGGCACACATTCGGGACAGCTGATTTTTTAAAATGTACAATTGGTTTCAAAATAATGTGAATTTCTGCTCATATTACTGCATAGCTGCTTCTAAAGCACACATGCTGGAAATATTTGATTGTGTTTTTACTTTTAAACATTTACGATATGAAGGAATGAACCAAATGACATTGGGATCATCCTGTAGCCTCTTTCCCTTCTCTATTCTCTGTCCTTCTCATCAGTAGAGTCAGTCTGGACATTCAAAACATGGCCACAATAACCACAAGTGAATACAACATCTCTCAGCCCTGAGGCAGAACACAGTTTCCAGTCTTTCAGCCAACTTTGAGTCTCTGTTCAGAGTTTCAGTCTCAGCAGTCCCAGCCCTCATTCTCTCCATGACCTGTGATCTCAGACCTAGGCCCCTCACCATCTTTATTGTCTGTGGGCTCACTCTGACCTGTGGTCACTGGGCCTTGTCTAATGGGAACATGCATATAGATTCCATGAAAAAGCAATGTTGATGAGATAACAAAAAAAAGTGGGAAAGACAGATGGGATGTGCTAACAGTTGCTGCACTAGTAAGCCAAAGAGAGTAAGGACTTCAATGAAATGCTTGTTTTTCTATAATACAAGACTTGCTTCATTAAAGAGTTGGGCCTCAGTCTTTGGAAATATATAACTGCAGGGAAAGTTTGAAGCCACTTTTTGACCTGAGGGGGATATATATATGTGTGTGTGTGTGTGTGTGTGTGTGTGTGTGTGTGTGTGTGTATGTATATAGATATAGATATAGATATAGATATGAGAACTCGAGGTAAATTAATCTTTTTAGTTTGGAAGTATTGAGTACTTCTAATATCATTTTTTTAATTAGACTTTAAAAACACAGTGCAGAGTAACTCCAATGTAGGACTGCTTTTCCTATAGAGTCAGTTCTTTATGGTCTTTACCTGTGCTGTATAAGTCTGTAAGACTTTCCCTTGCTTTAGACCATAAGAGCATTATAAAACAGAAGTAATACTTTCACTGGGTATAATGTATTTTTCTGTTTGTGTGGTTTCTGCTGCAGCAAAGAATAACAGGACATGGAAGCAAGACAGAGAGTGCATTACCTTTATCTGTTCAGTGCACTGTATCCTATGTCTTTATTTAAGTACAACTTATACTATTACAAAAACATGAATTAACCTTAAGCTCTAAGAAATGAAGCATACTGTAAGTATCTGAAAAGACGAATGTTTAACACATGGCTGGAGTTTATAGTTTCCCAATGTGCCAAGTCACTCAAATAGGACAGAGAGAAGGTCCAAGGTTTCCTCTCAACTGTATTCCTTGTAGAGGATGAAGTCACTGATTCAGGCTGAAATGATCTCTTTTTGGCCAGTCTATGCTAGTCTACAATGGACCATTTAAGATATTTCCTCATCATCCTCAATCATCACCACAGCAATACATTGCATGTATTCCCTCAATATCAGATTTGGAATCAAGACCAATTAGACAACTGCATATGGATAAACAGAAAACCAACCCTTTGTTTCATGATTAGGGCTTAAATAAGGACAAAACATGGTAAAATGTGGTTAATCTGCAGTTGTCCCAATGTTCTGCTAACTTGTTGTTATTTAGAAGTTACAGCAGTGACGTACAAATGGGAAAGAAGGGCTGGATTTAGAGTAATAGGATGTGGAAAATTAAGAATCAAGAGTGGAGAGTAATAACAAGGTAAAAGTGAGGGATGACATGCAAACATGGATGTCACTGTTATGTGGTTTTAATCATTACGTATCATTTAAAGTTTGTTCCACTGTAGCGCTATTATAAAATACAAAAACATCCCAATTGCACAACCTTTTCTAAATAAAATCACCTCAGTGTACAAAATACAGCTTAATCCTTTGGTTTATGCTCCAAAAGGAGTCTTAGGCAACCATTTAATCTACACTGAGGTGGCAGTGCATCAAGGTGCAATAATTTACTGACAGGACAGTCAGCAAAACCTGATTGCAGGACATTCCCACTTTTATTGTTTATCCTCTCATAGTTCACTATGAGCTTTATCAATATAGAGACTCTTCACTGAATAAAAAGGCTAATCAGAAGCTGAATTGGAGCCTAAAACTAAGCTCAACTGTCAAAAAAGGAGCCCAATATGTCTGCCTGACAACCTAGGTTTTAGAGCTTTTGATAAATTATTATTATGTTATACTGAATGTAAAAACTGACTATAAAGAACAGATGGAAGGCTTACCATAGAGCTATGTCTTTGCAAAAGCCTTGATGTAATGAACTGAAGTGACATTTGGTTTGTCAGCCATCAGTTTTCAGTCACTGCTTTGTCGGGCTTACTGAAGTCTATACGCTGTCAGTCTCAATCATAATGACTAGAGAACAGAGGGGGCCGATTCACTGGACTGTATCAATAACTCTTCATCAGGGGAAACCACCAGATGACAAGCTGCCCTTGTACATCACATCAACTAGAACATTGTCAGTGAATATAGAAACACACTCAGATTTATTACCTATATACACACACATTTTCAGTTAAATCTGGAAAAACTGACTGTTTAGGCTACTTGGGTGCAAAATTGTGAACATAACACTGACTAAACATCACTGTTCAAGATTGCAAAATTTTTAACATCCAGCAGTTATGAAGAAACATTATTAAGTAATGTCTCTGTTATCCTCTTCAAAGTCAGTATAAACTCTTTGGTATCCTCAACTATCTATAGCTGCTAAATGTTATGTTAAACAGCTAGTCTGTAATCATTCTGCCTGCTGTTTGGTGCTGAGTAGAATGTATACAATAGAAGCAAGTTATGCTACAAACACAAAGTTGGACAATGGGCATTGTTGTTGGACTATATAAATAAAACTGAATTGTATTTAATTAAATGAAATGTTCTGCAAAGCTAATGGGGGCTCCTGATTTAGGATCTGTGTACAAGGCATTTATGACTAGTAGTAGACATCTTTCACACTGTCACATTTCTTTTTCCCTTTGTCTTTTGATACACTGTGAAAAATATCAACATAGCCCTTATAAATGCCTTACTAAGAGGGGACTTTAGTGGTACAGCTGTCCAGGTAAATGAGCAACTTAATGTCTGGCCAAACATTGTAGATCACTGATATGTACATTTTGAGATTAATGGTCAACTTTGGATCTTTGAGCCAATCACGCCCTTGCTCACTGGACTTAGCTTACTCAACACCTGATGTCATGGCAACGGTTGGCTCAATTCTCTTAGGAAAGTGTTTACATGCTTGGACCATGACCAAACGGGCAAAGAACTGCAAACATCTCCCCAGTGTTCCAGTGCTAAGTTTTATAGTTTTTCCCCAGTACAGACAAGAGGAGAGATCATGAAGTGCATGGAGGTGAGTGATGAAGCCTTACCTTCAGAGTGTACTTGTGTAAGTCCCACGTAACAAGTACAGTATAAAATGGTACAGAGCAATAGGGCTCTCCTGGAGGAAGAGAAGAGAAGAGAAGGATGTCAGAGAGACAACAATCACACAGTATTAATACAGACAACTGTTTACTCTTTATAAAGTTTGGTATCATTTTCTCATACAAATGTTTTTAAGTTATAATATCTGGGTAGCCAGAAGATATTTCTTTCTTATTTCTTCTTTGGGCTGCTCCTGTTAGGGGTTGCTACAGTGGATCATGTACTATTTGTTCATATTTATAAATTCTGTCAATCCATTCATAAAATTTTATGCTTCTTCTTCTTTCGGCTGCTCCCTTTACGGGCCACCACAGCAGACCATCTACCTCCATCTCACCCTAACCCTTGCATCCTATTCTGTAACACCAACCCTCTGAAAGTCCTTCATCACCATATCCAAGAACATTCTCTGTGGTCTTCTTTTCCTCCTGCCTGGTAGCTTCATCTTCAAGGTCCTTTGCCCAATATCTGCTATCCCATCTGTGCACTTGACCAAACCATCTCAGTCTTGCCTCTTTTACTTTGTCTCCAAACCGGTCAACCTGAGCTGTCCCTCTTACGTACTCAATTCTAATCTTGTCCCAAATGGTATGCATTTTGCCATAATGCATAAGTGTTCTAGAAATGCATACAATAAGTAATCAAAAACTCTAATGATTAAGTCCACAGTTTGTGATTGTAATAACAGGAACATTAGAAGAGACATGTCACTCAACAAATCCTGACCAGAAATCCTGCCAAAGGGCATCCCGCCTCTGCCCCCAAAGAGCCAATCAACAGCTGAACTGCCTAACATATGTCCCAATCATGTTCTTATGCTGATGCAGGCACACAGTACAGATTCATTAAAGCCTCAACTGTGTGGTGGCAGGCACTTCTACAGTATGTATTATAATAGTAAATACATAGGCAAGTGTATTTATAGTTATTCTTGGCTGAAAGTATCCATAACATGAGTTAATTCGTTCAAATACACTTGTCAGGTAAGCCAGGGATGTTGATCATCATGGCATGATAAATTAAGTCATAAACAATGCTGGAACGCCATGAAACTCTTTGCATTCAAGACACATAAGCCTGCAGGGAATTGTTCTTTTTTAACCATTAAAATTAAAGTTACAACACTCTCCCCACTGATTTATAGTGTTGGCTCAAAAGGTTTTGTCAAGGTCTCAAGACCTGCTTCTAGACATACTCTGGTAATAAGCTCAGGTCCTGAAACAAACAGTCTAATAAGTCCAAGGTATTATTCGCAATACATGAATGCAAACGGTTTTTATTTTTGCATGTAACAAATCCATAAGTCTCTATTTAAGGATATATTAGCCAACTTTTTTAACCATATCAAAAAAGTGGCATTAATAATTTGAATTACTTGCATTTAATCCTAAAAGGAATGCCTTGATATATCCTTTAATAATGACAAAACTGTTTCTAATAGGAATTCAGACAAGCTACCATGTGAGTAACAAATGACAGCAGGATTCTCTTAAAGCAGCTGGATCTCAGAGCACCTCTCTCTCTGAAACACAGAAATACACAGCTTCAAGTTGTGGTTTCTGAGACAAAAATACTGTAGTAGACTCCCAAAACCAACATGCACACACGTGCATGCTCAGGCATACACAGACAAAAAAAACAAAATCTCTCTCAAAACCCTCACCACATCCAGGTGTGCATCATAACTAGAGAAACAGACTGGCAAGTGGAGTGAAATCTCAGTAGGGGGCCAAGATCTGGTGACAGGCAGGGGAACCACTGTTTACCACTGGAGGTCATCCAGGCACACATGGTCACACACACAGGCACATAACGGAGGAGGAAATGTGTATAACAGCTGTGGCTGGTGGGCCACAGTAGGCAAACAGGGCTCCAAATACATAAATGTGGGAAAGACGGTGACAATTGCATAAGCCTAACTATCCGCAGTATCCCAGACAAAGACGTGTGTCTGCCTCTCTTTAGATATAATTCTACAGCCTCAGCATTATACAGTGGCTACTTCCGATGCTGGCATGAATGATTATAATCAATGGGTATGTGTGTGTGTGTATATATCTCAGTGCATGTGCGCAATGGTGTGCTTGCATGTATGTTTATGGTGTCTATGTCTCCTGCTCCTTCATCCCCTAGTTGCTAATAAAGCTTCATCACACTCATCCCCACACACAGCTGGCTGTGGTTACTCAGGATGTATTTGTGTGTGTGTGTGTGTGTGTGTGTGTGTGTATAACAGTCTGACTCAGAGCCTTATCAGTGGAGGAGAGATCCGCTTTCTGAAAATGAGTCATGAATGCTGAGATTTTTACTGCAGCCCCAACGACTTTCATTCTGCTCCTCAGGCTGTTTACATCTGTGGAAACTGGACCAAGTTTCCTGGGAAACAGGGCAATTTTCTTTGGCTTTTCACATTAAAAGTTCTCAGTAGTTTGTTTAAATTTTCATTACAGGGGTGGAGCTTTTAAGGTGTATGTGACAGGTTAGTATTTTTTTTCTGTGAGGCATTTGAAGGTGGTTACACTGAGGGGGATTTGTATGCAGTGGATATTTAAATCAAAAGAGCTGACATCTGTATACTGACCCTGTCTGATGTGGTTTTCATACTGTGACAGGGAGCTATGACATGACTCCCTGAGGGGGTTCTCTGGTAAGCTGAATGGACAAAATACAGACTAGATGAACAATCCCTCCTCCTAAGTCATCCACTACATCAGACAGCCCAATTTGGATATTGTGCTGTTGCACTCTGAACTCACAGCACAGAATGGTGAAATGACTACGTACTGCTGATAGCACACAAGTCGGATTTGCCATCAAAAATCAAAGTCATTTAGAGGAAATTAATGGTGCGGGGATCAACAAAGCAGTTTGACAGAGTAATAAATTGATAAAAAGACAGAATCATTGAGGATCTGAATGTGTGCTGCAGTGCTTGCATAGTGCCCCTATAGAAAAGCTATCTGAAGTTGCACTAGACAGTCTGCATCAGTAATCCACAGATAAAAAAGGACAAAGTTCTTGATACCTGCTGTATTTCTTAGTCAATATCACTTTTCTAAAGCTTCTCCTAAAATTGCCAGTGGTGTCTTAAATGCATAAAACCAGTCCAACCTCCTCCCCACAAATACATTCAAACCCCAACCTGTCTGCAGTTAAAGAGGAAAAATGAAAGGCCTGTGTAGTTTCCATTTCTATTCAGAATTTTGACTTCTCATCCATTCCCTGGAAGTAAATCCCAAAGGGGATTCTTCCCACTGACCACACACACACACACACACACACACACACACACACACAAAGTGGCAAATTCCTTTGGATGAGGTGACACCAACATGGGCTGATGAGGAGAAGAGCATAAGAGTGTCAATCCTCTTTTCTCTCTGTAGTCAACTAATGGCTCACTACAGACAATTTTCCAAATAATCCACATAAGTCGTATTCAGACATAGAGCTGGTGAAGCAAACAGTCACATGGATTTGGAAGTGACTGTAGTTGAACCTAAATGGAATAAAATAATGTATTCAGTCCATTTTTATTAAGATATATTTATTAGATTATAAAATGCAACCTTCATAGCTGTTTTCTGAGATAAAATCATATACTGCAATTAGAAATAAAGAGGGTGACACAAACGGCGACGCCAAGTGGACATGTAAAGAATGATGCTCTTGCAGCTGATACTCGCAGGCAGGCAGACAGTCTTTATCACAATCCATGCACATCAGAAAATAATAATGCAGTCGTAGCATTGTGGAGTTGTGACTACAGCTGCGAGGAGGTTAACCTCTCGAAACCATTTTTCTTAAACCACAACAGATAGGCGAGATAAACGGACAATACCTGTGCCAAGACGTTTAAATGAAAAACGACAGGAGGGTGGGTCAACTGCCCGGGCTTTCCTACTCCCTGAATGACTGTATGACCACTAATAATCTATTAAATAAACCAGATGCTCCACCAAATAGCAGTGGAAGCTTGGAATCACGCCTGCGTTTGTTTATTTTTAAAATGCATAAATGAGTCAATGAATGACTTTTCATTGTGAGCTGAGCAACATCAGGATGCTGCATGAACTTCCCAGAAAAGTCAACAGTATAGTCAATGCCAGAACGTATGTGTGGGGCTCTGCGTTATTCTGCTGTTCCACTGTCTGTGGGGAGAAGCTGTAAACAGTTGCCTAAAACATCTGTGATTTATATCACATTCTCGTGAAACATCAGTTGCAGATGTTTTATTGCATAAATCACAGACATGTATGTAATTACTTAGGCCGTGTTTGTTTAAATCACCTGCTTTTTAAGCCTTAAAGAAAATCTCATTTTAATTAGCGTGCGTAAACATGCCATATGGAGCGCGCGTAAACGGAAAAACATTTAAGAGCATCCTAACAAAATCTAACCAACCCCCTGCTGGATGCTGACAGACCTCTAATCAACCATAATGGGTCAGAATGATTCCCTGATTCACTTGTTTTGTCAGATGAAGCAGTTTAGTAAAACACTATTTGGCAAAGTTCCAGCAGGCAACCTGTGTGCATTTGCCAAACAAAACCTTCCAGTCTCTTAGGAACTGTGTTTCTTTCAGCAATAAAATGTTTGTTTGTGACTACCAAATGCATACCTGATTATGCCTAAAATATTCGCAAAAATGTATTCATTTGGTATTGCATGCAAATGACAAAACAGACCCCAATCAGAGTCTCAGCCGTCCCCATGTGGACATCATTCCTGCACTGTGAGCTGGACAGCAGCCAGCCGGCACATCGACAGGTACGCACATGGAGCCATCCAGGTCTTTAAACTGTAACTCAGTCCTCACCAAACTTACTCTCTCTTCGCACAACACAGAAGCTCATTAAGAAAAATAAAATAACAGTAAATATTTTTTACTTACTTTGTGCCTAGATGAGAGGTTCTGCAATCTCTCCTTCGGGTGCCTAAATTCATTTGTATTCATTTGTCCTGGCAGTCAAAAACCTGATCCTTTAATCACAGCGCGACTCCTTTGCAAGGGGGGCAAAAAAAGACACCGGTCGCCGTTTTACGCATTTGACAAGCTTGAGATGAAGTTCCAGAGGAAAAAAGTCATGTTGAATTGCCTGTCAAGCCCAATGTAAATTCCTCCTGACAGGCTGCTTTGACAGAGAGTTTTCCTGTGCGTTTGTCTGCCGATATTCCCTTGTGTTTCATTCATTTATGCCGATCCGGGTTTAAGGGACGCGCAGCCGGAGAGAAAGCTGGGTTCTTTGGAAAGGAGGTTACGGAGTCAGGAGCGCTGGACTCATCCCTTTCCTTTTTAAATAGGCTTTCTGTGGGTAAAGCGATGGCAAAATGCACCGCACAGCCAGGTGTCAAGTTACAAGCCCAGTGGTTGCATCGAGCAACTACACGTCTTTTCGGTGGGGGTGGGGGGTGGCCA
>VUQH01000013.1:1939-47929 GCA_015106775.1 Etroplus canarensis | reverse complement strand
TGTTGACTGTTTATAAAACCAAAAAAAAAAAAAAAAAGAAAACGTCATCTTGGGATCTACAGAATGATTAGGAAGTCAGTGTTGCACTAATTTCTAATGCAGTAATTATTTGAATAATTAATATTGATTGCTTTTGGCAGCCTTAAACATTCCGTTTAGTTGGGTTTTATTAAGGCCAACCCTCAAACCAAAGAACAGAGATTTTCACCTTACCATTTGCATCATGTTCAGTTGGCATGTACTCCAAAATAGTTTTGCCTCATTCCAAAATAATTTGTTTAAAAAAGGTGATATTTATTCATATATTTGCTGTCAAGAATTATCTTGAGAAACAAATTTATAAGTCTGCCTACTTAAAGAGAGAATTTTCTCAGACTTTTTTGTCTTAAACACTTGAGTTGAAGTCAGCTGGACTTTATTTTAGGTTTTTTAAGATGTTGCACATCTAATTTGAAAGGCTTCACCAGTTCTAAAAGCTGCTGGGGAGTCCCAGATATTTAACCTCTAGTAGAGTTGTCACCTTGGAGATGGAAAACCTACACGGACACTCAGACTAATTTGTTTGTTTTGTAAAAAGCAGGTGAAATCCTTGGTTTTAAATTTATTACCTATTTGTATTCCTCAACAAGCATGATGTTCTGTACCAATGCCAGCCACTATCCTTGGTGCTGCATTAAATCCTGAAATGGCTAATGTGTTGCCAGTAGGATCAGCTGCCTTCGTTATTAATGACAGATCAATTTCCAGTATTTCATTTGCAGACGTTAGGTGCATTCTCGCTAAGACAGTGAGGCCTGAAGACTGTTTCACTGTCAAATCATTAAAGTGCATTTTGGCCTGTTTTTGTACGTTTTCAATAAGTTCTGCCAACTTTGAGAAAATTCCCTGCAGTTAATGGTTCTTTAACACAGGGTTCCAAGAAGAAGCTCGACAGGAAAAAGAAAACAATGGCAGGAGCTACCAACCCTAACATTACAAGAAAAATAAAGAATGCAACCATCACTGTATTACATGCAGCATTTTGCCTTAATCAGCAGCTTCTTAGAAGTTTTTCAAGTGTGTACCTTTCAGCTGCTCCCTTGTATTCTTCCCAAGGGGTCTCCACAGCAGATTAATCCACATTGGTAATTTGGCAGAGGTTTTACACCAGATGCCCTTCCTGACACAACCCTCCATGGTGAGAAGGGCTTGTGTCCCCACCTGGGATTGAACCTGGGACCTTCGCTTGTAAGGTGAATGTGCAAACAACTACGCTACCGGGGGACACCCTCTTAGAAGGTTTTCAAGTACATTGATTATTTGGAAGTTTCATCTTGTCCACTCTCTAAGGCAAGAGCTTGGAAAAAATTCAGATCAGGTCCTAAAAGCTTAATAATATGCAACATGTTCTGTCATCATCAAGGAGACATCACATGATATGCCAAAAAGTACTGTCACATCCTTGAGTCCTTGTAGCCTCTTGCATTGAGTCATTTACCAAGTGCTACAGGATGTAGTATTGGGCATTTTTTCTGTATCCTTGGGGTCACAAGAGTATCTGCAGACTGCTGTGTGAGCTTCTCTAGTTTCTGGGCAACAAGCTCAACGCACCCAGTCATTGTAAGTTGGTCTGGAGTGTACCAGGTTTGTAGCTAAAATACAAAAGTAATGCTAACCCTATAGTGGAACTCCCAGTGGAAGAGCTGACATATACATATAGACCCCACTCTCCATCACAGTCTGAAGCAGAGCTGCTATCTGTGTGAAGAGAAGATTATTTAACTTTCTGGGTTCAAACAAAATGCAATGTAAATGCTTAACCAAGTAGCTTCAGAGCACGACTCGTGCAAATCAGTGGTTTCATTTGGACCTGTTTGCACCCCATTTATCACATTAACTAAAGAAATTTCATATCAGAATCAGTGATTCTGTGTTTCTTTTAATGATACTATTTATAAACTTCCACACTGAGTCCTTCAGAGTTAGAACGGAATACAGTAATGACACTGTGTATTAAAAAGCAGATATTAATTATAGCAAGGCAATTATGTTTTTGTTTTTTTTTAATCTTTTTAGAACAGTTTAATTTACTGTTACATCATTGATCTTTTGTCTTTCAGAGATCACAAAACCTAAAAACCGCCATGACTTAAGCATTATAGAGGCCATGGTCTGTTTGAAATGAGTCACTGAACTAGTTGAATAGTTTGGAGGAGCAGCACCATCAGAAACTTTGTAGTTAAGACGAAATGTTATTTGGACCTTTTTTCCTTTTTTGTTTTCTTCTTATCTTTTTTCTCATCCACATATATTTATGATGCAGAAGCTATTAAAGGCTTGACACATTAAGGAAATATATGAATTTAATTGAATTGATAAGTTGACTTTAAACAACTTATATAGCATAATTATCATCTTATTTTGGCCATATTTTATGCACCATCAGTCTGTCTCTGGAACAGATAGATGACATGTCCATTATAAAACTTTCTATAGAGCTTTGACTTAATTATTCTTATAACCTGAGAAATGGTTGTTAAAAGTGATGTGTGATGGTATTGCCATAAAATATCCCTATTTTAAATTGTAAGTGTTCACACATTTAAGCTGGTCGTACATTACACATCCATCATCCATCTGTCTTCTGCTGCTTATCCAGGTTCAGGTCACAGGGGCAGCGGTCTCAACAAAGATGCTCATTTTTCCCTCTCCCTTGCCACCTCCTCCAACTCTCCCAGACAAATAAACATAACCTCTCCAGCATGTCCTGGGTTTTCTTCAGGGCCGCCTCCTGGTTGGGCATGCTCAAAACACCTCACTTAGTAGGTGCCCGGGAGGCATCCTCATCAGTTGGCTCCTCTTGATATGGAGGAGTTCTACTCTAAAACCCTCCCAAATGATCAAGCTCCTCATCCTATCATTACAGCTGTGCCCAGATACTATTCGGAGGTAGCTCAATTCTGCTGTTTGTATTCATGACCTCGTTCATTTGGTTGCTACGCAAAGCTCATGACCATAGATGAGGGTAGAAACATAGGTCGACCAGTAAAACAACAATTTCGCTTTCACACGCAGTTCTCTCCACCAAAACGGAACAATGCAGCATTTATCTCCTGCTCATCTGTCCCTTCACATACAAAAAAGACCCTAAGAAACAGTCATTTAACAGAGTGGGCACTCCACCCTTTTCCGGGCTAAGAACCATGGCCTCAGACTTCATGCTAATTCTCATCCTGGCTGTATCAAACTAGGCTGCAAAGTGCAGAGTAAGCTGGAGGTCATCACTCAGTGAAGCCAACAGAACCACATCATCTGCAAAGAGCAGAAACAAGCTCCTGAGAACACCCAACCCAACACCCTCTACCTCTTGGCTGCACCTAGAAATTCTGTCGGTAAAAAATTATGAACAGGATCATTGACAGACAGCAGCCGTGGTAGAGTCCAACACTCACCAGAAACAAGTCTGACTTATTGCTAGCAAGGCAAACCAAGCTCTCACTGCAGTTCTACAGGGACTTTTACAGGTTCTAGGGTTGTACTGACACTGTCAGGGAATATGAATGAACTAATGCCAGTTTCAGATTGTGCAGCGCTGTCCTGATTATTGCTTAATCCAAATGACTTGGGCATCAGTTTAGGGATGAAAAGGGATCTAATTCATGACAGTAATGCAAGATGCCAAATTTTTCTTGTAAGGTGTGCCCACAATGAGAGCACAGAGCACTCTTATAGCACCAGCTGTTGCCTTTCCACCTCTCCTACTTATATGGTTATAACTGTAAACATGGCAAAGCAAACGAGGAAGAATGTTGCCTGATTAGCTAGGTTTAACTACTAGTGTCATATAAATCACTTCAGTCACCATTGTCTGTTATTTTTCTAGATACCACTAGCTAGTGCTTCCTTCCTGATGACTTCACACAACATGCAATATGGCACTTGTGGTTAGTTGAGGCATCATGTGCTCTAAAGCGTCTCAGAGGCACGAATAGGGAAGACGTCATCAGTTTGCAATTATCTAATCTGGCACAGTGACCTTCATGACAGGTAAAAATATTATGCAATCTGGCATAAGTTCATGTGAGCACTACACCAGACATGTTTAACTTCTAAAAAAGACATTTCACACATGGGCAGTAAATAAACTTAAGGTTATTTTTTATTTTTTTAACATCTCAGACATTGCATGAGAATAGGGCAGACTTGTTGTATCTGTTCTTATTAGTAATTCACTTTCCTGCAGGTAGAGGAATGGCCTGACCTTTGCAGTGTTTCTGAGGTAAAATATGGCTGTTTTGACTGCAATTCTAAAGTGCTGTTGTGATTACTGACTGCATGCACTTTTTTCTTACCATTTCTTTTCTTTACCATTTAAAAGCTCTCGATTTAAGATATATAAGCCAATTACATCTGTCTCAGCATGAGCCTAAAATCTAAGTTATCCTCTTCTTGTTATGGCTTATCATGGGAAATGTTAAGTCAAATATTGTCAGTGCTTTCACCTGAAAAGCTAAACTTAGATATCTAGCTCTCCATCATTAGACACTAAGTAGACAGTTCTGTTATTTAAAGCAGTGGAGGTAGGTATATAAAAATGCATTTCTGCTTCCAGACAGGGCAGTGAAGGAGGACCGTGTTTAGGATTCAACACATGCCTTCTGTGTGCTCAGAGCAGCGAGTTGACACTTGTGTGCCTTGTTCAGAATGAACACACACGCACACACAATCTTTATATATTCTCTGTAGCAAAGGCTCATAATCTCCATTTCTCACTTGCTCTCCATTTTGCACTTTATCTCACATGCTCTATCTCCTCCTCTAATATCAACAGCCATTTTTGCTGTCGACCTGAGAGAGACACACACACACACACACACACACACCCACCAACATGCGCACACAGATTGTCTCTCTGATCTCTCACTCAGACACTCACTAGAGGTCTTTGTGCAGATTCTGTCTGTCACTCACTCTGAAATGAAATGTCAACATGGCTGCTGTTAGGGCCTCATGTTTACCACACTGCTGATTTTTATCCATTACAAATTTCAACATTTTCCCGTCTGTCCTCTTTTTCTTCCTGCAGACACCCCAAACTCTCTGTACAGATGAGTAATATTCCTCCTCTGGGTTTACTCAGTGTCCAGCAGGGCATCCAAGGCCCCAAACAGATGTTTTATAATTATACACGCAGCAGGAGGCAGGCAATCAATACTCCTTTTACTTTTTTCCTCCATCAAGGAGGCCTGGTGGTTGGTGAGGCCACCCTGTAATCAGAAGGTCGCACATTTAATCCCAAACAGCCAATGTGTCCATCAGCAATCATGTGCTCAGTTAGAGTGTCCTTGACAGCGACATTGCTCACTCATCTGCTGACTACTTTTGAACTGCCGTTAGATATACAGTGAGGTCCAGAAGTGTTTGGGCAGTGACGCAATTTTCAAAATTTTTTGGACCCACACTAGATTTGAAATGGGAAAACCCCAAGCTGCATTTGATTCTTAGTTATATTTCAAGGTGTTGAACAAAAATACTGTATTAGCCACTGGGGAAGTTTGTGGAAGGGTGTTATCAGGTTCTCGAAGTACTGTTGATCTTGATATGTACGTGATTTTTTTCCACTAGCCTCTGGAAATATTTTGCATCATGTGCTGAAGAGTTGCTGTGGATGTGGTTGTGGTGTTACTTCACATGAGCCTCACTTTCATGTCATGAGCTTGTTCAAAGTGCTGACTTTGATGACTTGGTTTAAAAAAAAAAAATACTTATTTACATATGCTCTCATTTGCTTCCATGTTAGTTGAATGAGAAAATATCCCTTTTGACTGTATTTATGAAACTGGACTCCGCAGCCAGTTAGCTTAACTTAGCTTAGTTTAAGAAAAACTGTGGAAGTACATGAAGCTGTTGGTACTGTTCAAATGTAACAAATCCTCCTGCTAGCACCTCTAAAACTCGCTCATTGTTGCATCACATCTTGTTGTTTAATACTTACAATAACCCAAGTGTGTGAACAACAATGCGTAGCTTTGCTGCACCAGGCTACTTCTTATCCTCATTTCCGGAATTTATACTAAAGCTGTTTAATCCAGCTAATCAGCTGTAGCTTGCTATTTACTGAACAAACATCAGTGTGGTGTCAGTCTCCTCTAACTCTGTGTGACAAAGTGAAAAGGTGTATTGTATTTTTAAAATGTGACGCTTTTCTTGTCTGTGCTGAGTTAGCTCAGCACAAATGTAACTAAGCTAGCACCACAGCAGCTGTAAATAGTGCTGCATTGTTACCAAATACAAACTTATATCATGTTTTTTTAAATGGTTTATTACTACTAGACCTATTCAGACTACCAAAATGGCTCCAAGTATCTTAAATAAAAAAAATGTATAATTAGTCAGAAAAAAACTGTAGTTGGTTGTTTTCTCAAGATTGGTACAGAGGGCAAATTAAGACAGTTTGAAAAGCTGTATATAAGTAAATTGGTATATAATTTGAAAATGGGGATGAGAGAGAGAGAGGCTAAGCTTTCTCCCCATTGTTTTATTTATTTAAGGTAAAGTACTATGAAAAAAAATCTTGAGCCACTCCTCATGCCTTTATAATTTGTTTCCAGGCTTTTTGAAGGTTTTTAAAAGTTTTTTCTTTGGACATGTTTGGCTGCTTTTTCTTTCTCCCTTGTATTTTCCCCAAGGGGTCGTCACAGCAGATTAATCCGCATTGATAATTTGGCAGAGGCTTTACACCAGATGCCCTTCCTGATGCAACCTTACATGGTGAGAGGGGTTTGTGTCCCCACCTGGAATTGAATCAGGGACCTTTTGCTTGCAAGGTGAATGTGTAAGCTATTATGCTAAGGAGACACTCTCACTCTCTCTCTTTCTTACTCATTAAAGTCACCTGACACAAGGGATGAACCAGTGTTGTCTACACATAGGACAACTTGGCAAAGCACCAATTTAAAATTGTAACATTAAGCACTTTGTTACTAGCAATTTGTTGCAAAAATATATAATTTTCCCTTATTTCATTGGTTGAATCGAAGAAAAATAACAAAGATAATATAGTATGGCAGGCATAAAATGGCATTAAGCTATTAGTTGAAAACTTGGTATGGTATGCAGTGTGCCCTTAACACTTTAGAGGACACTGGACAAGTAGAGGACAAAAGAGCATGTGGGAGGCCGCATAAAATTTAAAAAAAAAAAAACTGTCTCCAACCGATGAACAGCATCTGAAAGTCATATCCTTAAGAAATAGAAAAAAATACAGCAAAATCCTGAGATGCATAATCTGTATTTCTGTCAAGATACAATTCTTAAAGAAAGGAAACTGGCAAAAAGAGTGAGGTTTGCCAAATTACATAAGAACTGGACTAAAAATCACTGGCAACACATCTTTTTGGTTCAGATCCTCATCGATACATACTTAGGAGGTACAACAATGGTTGTCTACAGCCATCTGTAAAACACAGCGGAGTCTGTCATAGTTTGGAGCTGCATTTTAGCCAGTGGGGTTGGGGATCTCACCAAAATTGATGGACTTATGAACACAGAAAAGTACCTTCTGATTTTGATCCACAATGCAATATGATCTGGAAGGTGTCTGATTACCAACAGCTTTATTTTTCACCTGGACAGTGATTGCAGACACACTGCCAATGCAATAAAAGCCTACCTAATAGGAAAAAAACCCCCAAAATGGAACACTATCAGTCATGAATTGGCCTCCCCAGAGCCCAGACCTCAACATTATTAAAGCAGTCTGAGATCATCTTGACGGAGAATGGGACAAAAGGCAGCCAACATCCAAAGAAGAGCTTTGTAATGTTCTTCAAGGAGCCTGGAGAACTATTCCTGAAGGACTATTTAAAGAAGTTACACGAAAGCCAGAGTTCAGGGTGTGTTTAAGAATAAAGGAGGTCTTGACAAATATTAACATTCAGGCTCATTAGAATTATACAGACTTTGTTTTTCCTTAGGTTCTGTATTTCTATTTATAAATCTTTGCACCCTTTTCTGATTTACTTAGCAAAATGTAAAGAAATGAGTGGTACATTACCTTTTAATTAGACTCTTATCCATTTAGAGGTCAAAATTGTCCTGCTATAGTAAGGAGGAGACTGAGAACTTGAAGTGATCTGTTCAGTAGTCTGCAGGCATGCTGAGGAGAGGGATATGTGTGCAAGGTGGCATAATAATGCAAGTGTATGTGTGTTCCCTATAACTGTCCTTGGCTAAGAGCACAAAGAAAGTTGAATTTTCACCTTGAAGATGAATTAATCTGCTGAATCCTAGAACAGTGAGGAAGGTTTTTCTAGTAGGTCGATATCTGTTTTTTATTTACAAATATACTTTAACTGGAATTGTCTTTCTTAACATGGGAACTGATGTTATCATAGAAAATAATAATTTAAGAAAACCATCAAGCAACAAGTAAGAAAAGAAACTTGGAAATGGTGCCAAACATTGATTTATACATATCCGTGAAGGTTTTACCTGCTATTTCTCATTCGACTGGCAAGTGACATGTTTGATAACTTTGATCTTCTCTGCTTCTTTTCACGGCTCACTCCTTAACCCGGCTTCCAGGAATGCAATAAACCCCAGGTACCGTATCTGTTAGCAGCGTTGTCTGTTGTGTTTTCCCGCGTGGGTTTGTTTCTCCTGCTTTCTGTGTGTTCTAGCTGTCTGTGTTTGTGCTGCTCCTGGTGGTGTTTATCTGCATCTGTTCCCCATTCCTCATATCTGTAGCTGCTAGTAGACTTCCTTAATGAATACCTTCCATTTGCTGGCATGGAGGCTGATAAAGATGAAAGTCTGCACCACACACTCCAGTTTTATTACCACAACATCAACATGAATTGAATTCTCCTCAACAGTTCCGATAAAAAAGCCCCGCCCTCTGCTCCCTTCCATATTGTCATGTTTTTGGTCTGAGAACTAAGCATTCTCAGCTGAGAATTAAATTAATCACATCATCACTAATGATAGAGAATAGATGAACATCACTCTGGTATAATTTAAAGGCCTGTAACCTGAGATAATAGTAAGAATCTAGCCATGGTATCTCCAAACACTGTGCCTCACACTTGATCTGCTTGATAATGTTATTGACTGTCTTTAGGATCTTTGGATTATTATTATTCCTGCTGTGTGGGTGTGGCTCTGGTGGATCTTGCCTCTGCTGCTCATATTCTTCGATTATGATGGCTTTGAAAAGCATAAAACAGGTATTTAAGACCTATCTAGCTTTTGCACTGCATGGACTGCACTTGTAAAGCTTATAAACAAAGCACTACTAATAGGTGGGGAACGTATACATTTTATCTCAGTCTTTCATCATTGAGTCCTGCAGGATCTAAGCAGAAATGGAATTTGAGCAAGAGGTTGAAAAGATCATGGCTCGAGATGTTGAGCAGTCAGACCTGCAGATAAATGCAGAGAGAACAAAACCTGCCACTCTCGGCCGCAGAAAAGCCAAGCTCCTATTTTTAGAGCTGTCCTTTGTGACAGCCTGCTCCGCTTCAGCTGTGCGGAGATACAAAAGCCTTGGTGTTGAATATACTACACCGAGGAAAGCAGAAACAGTTCATTGTACACTTTCCTCACTTTATCTCCTGCATTCCTTCATCTTTTGTTACTTGGACTCCAACAAGAATTATGTTGTTTATTTTAGACATTGATTAATTAATCCTTTGAGCCATAAAATCCAAAGGCCAACTGTGTTGTCTGGGAAAAAAACTCAACGCATTCAGTTACTAAGACTAAGATACCAACAAATAATTGCATTCAATTTACAATTTCCCTTCCTGGTTAAGCAACGGTTAAAATATTCTCTGTTGATCAGCTAATTAAAGAATGAACCAACCATTTCATCCCTAGGGCTTTTGCATATTTTAAATCAGTAAAACTGGTAACAGTGACTTGATAAAAAGAGAATGCTCTCTTATTTTCTGTAGTGTTTGCGATGTAGTGAATATGCATTTCCATTTACAGCTGTAGCTAAAGTTTCTTTTGTTTCTTTTAAGTGAAGACTCACACCTCTCTTTTCCCAGCATTGACTACAGAGGAAAAATTTGTGTTTGTAGTTATTAATAACCAAGTATCAAGCAATATGCTTTGATAGAAATGGAGCAGATATTTTTGGTGAGAGTTCAGACCTGATAATACAGCTGAAATGGTGCCTCATGCAAGCGAATAAAATGATCGACTCATTTACTGGCTGTGTGCTAGAACACGCTTAACTGACATTTGATGTGCTTTTCATGTCAGTTTTGACATTCAAAGACCTTTTTGAAAGTTGAGTATTTTCAAAAGGCTTGACAGATGACATTTATTTCAATGGTAATGAGCCTGCACAGTGAGGATAACAGTTTTTTTTTGGTTGTTGTTGTTTGTATCACACAGATTTGATCAAAATCAACAACTGAAAAGCAAATGAGAGATTAGTTTACTGTACTAGCTGTTTAAATTAGGGTTAAAAAGTGTTTTGTGTAAATCTAATTGTTAAAGTAGAGCTACCTCACTTGCTAAAGTCCCCTATATGCATTCTAAAGGTGAAGAAGATAGTGAGATCATGATGAAGGTCTTCCCTCATTGTGGTTTAGTGTTCTTTTCCTCAGTTAGGAATAACAATCCTGTATAGAGGCATGAAAAGAGACTTTTATTAAACCTTATAAAATTCTATTTAAATGTCAGCGGCACTGAGGCGATACTGATGGTTCAGAGTAAAATTAAACGATTTAACTTGGATAAAGTAATGTCTTCTCACATAAACTTGTATAATGCAATCAACTGTTAAGCTGTAAAAGCTGATGCCAAAAGTACATTAAATTCAGTATTAACATTCAATACTTACCCATGGATCTGCTTGTGTCTGGCTGGACACACCTTCCAGCAAATTAAATAACAAAGCCTGTTTTAAATCCTGACATTGACCATGTGTCTCATCAAGGTAATATTAATTTTCCATTCCAAACACTTCTCTCTACTTCATCAGCAGATTGAGATTGTTAGAATAGTCTTTTATAATGCCATTATCTGATAAATTTCTGCTAAGGTTTGCAGGAGGTCTAGCCAAGGCTGCTTCCAGCAAGGCTAAAAGGACAGCCCTACTGACGTCAGTGTTGGGTACCCTGTTGTCTAAGACTGGTGTAGACTGAAATATCTCCGCTGTTGGATGAATTGCTTTGGAAAAATTTACACACATTCATGGTCCCTGGAGAAAGAATCTAGTTTACTAACCTTCATGTCACCATGAAGAAAATAAATCCAGCACTGTTGGATTAATTACCTTGAAATCTGGTACCCTGGTGATCAGGTCAAAATTTAGTTTGCCTGTCTTATTGTATTTATTTGTTTTTAATGTCTATATATTTCCAAACCAAATCCCATTTCCATCAGCCTCACCTGTTCTTTGTGCTTGGTGTCAGTCGTAAAATTTTGTGAGCTTGCTTGAGCTTAAGTCTTGGTCTCTGTCATGGCCATGTAGCCATTTCTGAGCAGGTTTTGTGGTATGGCAGTATCGACTGTCCCTCTAGGGGAGGGAAAACCCTGATGTCATTGCCATCGGGATTTGTGCTTGGTCAGCAGCAATGTTTAGTCAGATGGTACCTGTCAAAGACACATCCACACGAACGCCCAGCTGAACACTGTATTGTAACAAGATGACCAATGTTATTCCCTTTGCATGTCTTTAGTTTTAATGTTTTTACTAATTTAAGGTTCATTGTACCTCTGTCTGCTCCCTTGTATTGCCCTTAAGGGGTCACCAAAGTGAATTAATCCGCATTGTTAATTAGGAAGAAGTTTTATGCAGGGTGCCCTTCCTGACACAGCCCTCTATAGTGAGAGGGACTTGTCCCCACCTGGAATCAAACCAGGGACCTTTCACTTGTAAGTCGAATGTGTAACCCACTACATTACAGGGATGCTAATCTGAGGTTCATATAGAGCCTTAATGGTATTGTGAGGTGTTTTTAGTGTTGTAGTGACAAAAAAATCGATGGCGCCCATTAAATCTTCTTCAGCTTTGCACAACATCTGAACTTCTGTGGTTAAAGATTTCCTTTGCCTTTCACTGGGTAAGAAATAGAAAGTTGACACATGTAGCCATGACACTAAGACTCAGCCCCACAGTGTGTGCTGTTAAGTTAAAGACTTCCAGTTCATAACCTTCTACAGTGGGTCTTTAACTTGATTCAGAAACCTCTAGTCACTGATCAACCTGTCACTCACCTGGAAACTGACTTGCTCTTATGCTCACTCGGGGAGAGCATCTCTTTTCATTCACTTTCCTTATTTATGTACCTTGTAGCAGGTGCACGCGTACAACAGATGTTATGCCCCTATGAACCTACAAGTGTAATCTTTTAGACGTGCCTGGCTGCCTGCGTTTCTGTCAAATTATTTTCAGAGCAGCGTGCAGGTGACAACAGCTTGAAAAATGAAATGATCCCAGGAGCTGTAGCAGGTATGAAAATGGAGTCTCTTTATTAGATCATCTCTCGCTTTCTAACAAAGTTATTTTGAGCCATCATAATGGGACCAGCATCAAGGATTAATGCGCTGTCTTCTCCCTACATGTGGGCTCTGTCGGCTTATAGATTCAGTGAACAAGGTTAGACATGGATCAATAAATCAGAGTATGTCGAGTTTGATCCTCTAATAGCCGCGTGTGTCCATGTGTCCATGAGGAGCCATGTGTCCTGATAGGCTTTCTGGACCAAAATAGAAGGACAGCAATCTAAGCAGAGAGGCCAAGACCTGCCTCTCCCCTTTAACCTCCTCTACTATTCTGGGGGGACACCCAAGGCGTGCCCAAGCCAGCCGAGAGATTTATCATCTCCAGTGTGTCCTAGGACTAGGAAGAATCCTAGTCAAGTGCCCAAGCTACCTCAACTAGCTTCTTTCAGTGTGAAAGATGAGCAGCCCTATTCTTAGTCCCTCCAAATGCCAGAGCTCCTTACCCATTCTAAGGGAGC
Source organism: Etroplus canarensis (assembly GCA_015106775.1). Lineage (NCBI taxonomy): Eukaryota > Metazoa > Chordata > Actinopteri > Cichliformes > Cichlidae > Etroplus > Etroplus canarensis. Next base: position 34,970 of record VUQH01000013.1, on the reverse strand, counting down.
CCAGCCACCCTTTAGTAGAAGCTCCTTTCTGCTGCTTGTAGCCGCAGTCTCATTCTTTTGGTCATTACCCACAGCTCATGACGATAGCTGATGTAGGAACATAGCTCAACCAACAAATCAACAGTTTCACTTTCACGCTCAGCTATCTCTTCACCACCTCAAACCAGTACAGCGTCCACTGCTCCAATCTCTCTTCCAATCAGTTCTGTCCAAAATCCAATATAGTAATCTACGGCTTAAAAAATGGGCCATTGGATGCATGGTTTACTTATAGTTTGAGTAGCATTTTTCATGCAGTCTTTTTCTTAAATGTTATTGCAATGCTGAAAAAGCTAATCTTTCTCTACTGATAAAGTTATTTGAATTGTGAATGCCATACGCTGTTTTTTTTTTGTTTTTGTTTATTTTTAAAGAAAAAAAAAAAGGTTGAATTGTCGAGTTCAAGAAGGTAATATTCCCATATATTAAATCACATATCATTATTGAAACACTTCCCTGTGTGTGTTTGTGTACGTCACATGCCTGTGCATTGGTGTGTCATCCAGCAGAGTAATGAGGTTTTTTTTTATTGCCCTAATGCTACACATGAGCAGACGAAACACCATCACATGGCCTTTCCTTATGGAACAGTTGCAGCCTCACTGGGTTCATAGACTGTTTATAAATGGCAGATGAGGCCCTGCACCCACCTCAGGCATTTAGCACACAGTGCAATTGAGCACAATTGCATTATTGTTATTCTCTCGTGGCATTTTTCACGTCACTCAGATAATCTCTTAAGATCAATGCTCACTTGCTCCTTTCCTTTTACATTGAGCTTATGATTAGTCAGTAAAAATGATTAATTGGCTTGTTTGTTCCTAGAAAGCTTTAAAGAAGGGGGGTTGGGCAGGAGGTCTAATATTCTCCAGACACAGCCACGTTGCCGAGGTGATGTAATGATGCCCTGGCCCTCCCCCCGCCGGCAATTGTTGGAGACATTAATGACTGAGCTGCACAGCCAAGCACCTGAGCTTTTATTTTTTTTTGTTGTTTTGATACATTACATCATGGCTCGGGGCAGGAGAGGTGATGTCATACCGGGTCTCCAGCTTCCCTCCCCCTCACTGCCTCCCACTCACATCCCCATTGCTTTGACTGGAGCAGCTCCAAAACCAGTGCGTAGTAAGCTACTTTCTAAGCATTGTCTGAGGCAGAGCAGCCACACTCTTTATTCAAAGGCTCCAGCATCAGCTGTCTGCATACGTAACAAAATAAATAAGTCAAAGATGTTATCGAATTTGCTTTCAAATATTCATTAATCATTGTCAGAAAATTGTGTTTATATTGCATGATCTTATCTGGTTGTTTGCACTGTTTAGACCTGATCATAAAGCATGAGGCTCTGAAGTCATTATGACTCCTGCTTATGAATGTAAATAATCTACAGCTACAACAAAGGGCTCTTTCATTTTTGTGTCATTTGTGATTTTATAAAGTACCAAAGATACTGAGAAATGCCTATCATGCTTTTCTATTTTCTAAGTGGCACCCCCAGATTGCTTGTGTTTAGTCCAACAAACAGTCCAGAATCTAAAACTGCACACTATATTAAACAACAGTTAAAATTTTAGAAACTGAAAAAGTGAATGTTTTCCATTTTAACTTGATGTGATTAATATGAATTTCTTGAGATTTTTTTATGCCGATAAACTAATTGATACAATAAAATTGGTTAAGCTAAGGTTCTTTGATGGCAGGGTTGCAGATTCATGCAGTTGTGGGAAATGCATTCATATACAGTACTATAAAAAATTCTTGAGGCACTTATCAATTCTTTATTTTTTTCTTCCAAGGAGCCAGACTTTATTGGGGTTTTCTGTGTAAATTTTTAATTATGAAGAGACATTTTTTCTGGATGTTGGCTGCTTTTTCACTCATTTTCAGTCAGGATCTGACTTAAAATAGGAAAAATCCAGCAAAGACCTGACAGAAGCTGAGCTGCATCTGGCTCCTTAATTAATTCATCTACTGTTCACTAAAGATGAATCAGAAATGGTCTCAATGGAAGGGTGGCTATGAAGAAGCCATTCATAAGGAAGGAGAACAGGGAGAAAAGGCTGAGATGCTAAATTACACAAGATTTAAATAAATTACACTGAAAATCAGTACATTAGGTTCAAATCATCAACAATGCATAAGGAGGATGTCAGGAGTGTATACAGCCATCTGTAAAACACGATGCGACTGTCATGGTTTGAGCCTGCATTTTGGCCAGTGGTGTTGGAGATCTTGTCAAAATTGATAAAATTAGGAACACAGAAAAGTACCATCAGATTTTGATCAGCCAAGCAATAACATCTGCTTTATTTGTCAGCTTGACAATGATCTCAAAGACTGCAAAAAAACACAATAGAACACCATCAGTCATGGACTGGCCTCCCCATAACCCAGACTTCAACATTATGGAAGCGGTGTGGGATGTGAGAACAGAGCAAAAGGCAGCCAACATCCAAAGAAGAGCTTTGCAATGTCCTTCAAGAAGCCTGGAGAACTATTCCTGAAGACTAAAGAAATTACAAGAAAGCTTGCCTAAGAGAGTTCAGGCTGTGTAGACTAATTGAGGTGGTCATGTCAACCCCCCTCATTGGAACTGTTTGTGTATGTTTTCATTTATGTTTGCAGCTCAAGTTCTTATAGTTTATCCTCTGCTTCATGTTTCTAGACTGAATTTCATGTTGTTTAGTGATGAGAAACAACTGTGCTCTTGTTTGCTTTCTTGGTTTACTGTCCAAATCTCATTGTTCCCTGTGGTGCAGTTTCTGTCATTGTGTAGTCCTCCTCATATCTCTGTATGTCAAGAGGCCTTCCTATATAGAGCTTTCTACTTATCCAATATCCAGAGTCTCCAGAGGCATGGCCTCCCACCTGAACACACATACAGTACTGTGCAAAAGTCTTGGGCCTTGAGTCTTCAGGAGCAGTTCTCCAGGCTTCTTGAAGGACATTCCAACATTCTTTTTTGGATGTTGCCTGCCTTTTTGTTCCATTCTCTGTCAAGATGACACTACCCACAGTGCTTCAATAATGTTGAGGTCCATGTTCTGGGGAATTTGGATTCATCATCACGCCACAAGACCTGCTGCTGCTGACTTTCAGTCCAGTGCTTGTGTAATTTGGCACACCACAGCCTTTTCTTTCTAATCCCCTTCCTTATGAATGGTTTCTTCACAGCTGTCTTTACATTGAGACCATTTCTAATGAGGCTTCAGTGAACAGTAGAAGGATCAACTTAAGGGTCAGATGCATCTCAGGTCCTGTGTCAGGACTTTGGTGGATTTTTCCTCTTTCTTAAGGAAATGGCTTTCAGATACTGCTCATCTGCTGTAGATGTTTTCTTGGGCCTGCTGCATCTCATTTTGTCCTCCATTTGTCCATTTTCCTCAGAATTTTTGAGAACACACTGCACGCCATGCTGAGATATGCCAAATTTTTGGTTAATAGCTCTTTGAGAATCACCTTGTTGGTGCAAAACTACTGTTTTATGCCTGTCAAACTGTTATCATTTTTCGTAAATTCAATTAAAGAAATGTGAACAAATGTGTTTTTGCAACACACTGGTTGTAACAAAGAGCCAAAATATATAATTTAAAATTGGTTATTTTCTAAATTGTCAGTTTTTGTGGACACATCAGTAGTTCATCCTTCATCAGTGATGCATAGGTCAGTGGTAAGTAGCTTAACAAACATACATTCTTCTGAAAATGTTCAGGTACAAGAACTGAACTGAAAATGTGTGAAAAAGCAGCCAGTGTCCAAAGAAACACTCTGAAAGATATTCAAAAAACCTGTAGAACTCAAGACCACTTTAAACATGACAAGAAAGTCTGACTCCTTGGATGCAAAATGTAAAGAAATGAGGGGTGGCTTGAGACTTTTGTGCAGTGCTGTATGTGTAACACACATAGATGCATTTCACAAACTGTAATGTTTGATTGGAGCTGCTCACTGTAGTACAGCTGAGTGAAGGTGAAGTGGCAGAGTCTATTGCCACTTTCTCTATTTTATGCTCGCTCTCCCCTCCCTCCTCCATTTCAGCATGTCTTGCTGCCTCCGTCGCCACAGCAACTGAAGGCCCTAGAGGGTGTGTAGCGGGCCTGATGGGTGGATGAGTGGGTGGGTGCGGGGGGCTAGTGCTCACCCAGTTGCCATGGCTATTCCAGCTGAGTGACAGTGTGACATCATAGCTGCCAGTCTGTATTTCTGCAGTTAGACCACTGTGAAGAAGCGATGCTGCTCTTTCTCTCTCTCTGTCTTTTACTCACTCTCTCCAGAGGAAGTGCTGCTGTCTCCCCGCCCAGGAAATGCCTTTTCTTCTTTCCGTTTCTATGGCAACCAGCTCCAGCCATGATCTTGTGCTGAAGTGAGCGTGATAATGGCATTACTCCACTGTGCACTGTGCTCTTCTCCACCAACCATCTCTACATCGTTCTATCTTCCAGCCATCTAACCAGGGGCATGGGGAGACACTGGCCCCTTTGAAATATGATATCCAACACTGCTGGCTGGATGAGTGTATGGATAGGACCAGTAGGAATGTAACTTGGTATATTTACTCAAATACTTTACTAAAGGACAGGTTCAGTCTGTTTTTCTACTTTCTGCTTGTTCTCTACCAGTTTTTCAATATAAACATTGTAGTTTGTACTCCATATAATTTATTTTAAAGCTTTAGTTACTGATTATATTGTATATAAATTACATTATTATAGATCAACCTGCCCAGCAAGATGCAAGTAATTTCAGTCAACAGCTGCAGTATTAAAGCGATAACACATTGACAATAGTGATCCAACAATATCATGTGTGTGGTCCTGAAAAGTGCTGTTTTAAATGAGTATGTTTAGATACTTTAAACATATTTTGATTATCTAAATTGTGCTCTATTAAGCTGCTTCAGTAAAATCGTAACTTTTACTGCAGTAAAAAAGTCTAAATATTTTTCCACCTTGCACAACATTGGATTTGTATAAAGTCTTGTGCAGCATCACTTCATGTGATCAACCTGTAACAGAGCACATGGGCCTGAGAGAATCATATCCAATTATTTCAACATAGATTTTATTTCAGATGAAATATTCTGATTTTGTGTGCCCCCTCTGCCTTGTTCTATGCCACCCCGATTTAAAAAAAAAATCCTAGAAATGCCCCTGCTTCTGTCTGTCAGCCTTTTTGACTTTTCTCCTTTCTCCCACCTCTCTAGTGTGTATCAGCTCTTATCTCTCCTCTGACATTGCTTTTCATCCCTCTTCCTCACTTTCATTTCATCATTCACCCTTCTCCTCTTTCTATTTCTCCATCTGAGCTGGGGGTGCTGTAAGCCTTCCAGATGAGCACAGCCATAGTGGCTGCTCTGACAGAATCACTCTCAGGCAGGGAGGAGGTCCTTATTCCCCCACCCCATCCTCTTCCTCCACCATAACCACCACCATCACCACCACCACCTCCTCCCTCCCTCCCCTCCTCCACCGTTGACACACATACACACATCCCCCTACTCCCGTTACAAACAAACGGCTGGGTTTAACGTACAGTACCTTGGTGGAGGCTGCAGGCGTCTCAGTCTTCAAATAATCTAATGGTGCATAAAGGCGTGCGTGCGTGCGTGCGTGCGTGTGTGTGTGTGTGTGTGTGCGCGTCTTCGCGTGTGTCGCTTTACTTTCGCGCGAGGGAGGGAGAAGGAGATAGAGAGGGAAGGAAGGCAGAGGAGCAAACGTGAGTGAAAGTGTTGTCAGCCATTTTTCTCATCTCCCCCCCTGTTTTCCTGCTTTCTTATCGGTGCGCCGCTGCTCTCCTGCTGGAGATGTGATTGTCAAGTGTGCAGAGAGAAGAAGCTGGCTGGTTTCCTTCGCTTGGATAAAAGGAATTTTTCCCCCTCTCTCCTCCACTTCCTCCTCCTCCTCTTTGGTGTTTTTAAAGATATTTCTGTGGGAAGCAGCGGGGTGGCTGGAATAAACGCAGAAGGTGGTGTCGGTTTGGAGAGTCAAATCAGGCCAAGGAACAGCGGATACTCCCAAAACTGACAAGCCGCCGCCTCCTTCCTGGGAGACCGTGCAGCTGAGGGAGGGGAGAGGGCAGGCGGCTTTGGATGAAAATGAGGGTCTATGCTGTAGCATAGAGCAGGTCCGGGATGTTAGATTTTAGCCCGGTGAACATTTTTTCATTATGAAACCATTAGCAGCATCAGACAGCAATGGAGTCCCGAGCCAGCAAGATAAAACCCCGGTAAGTAGCCTATCGACGTGCAGCGTTTTCTCTCCATCTTTTCTCTCTCGCCCTCATTTATGACCCACTAGATATGATTACCGGCTGTATAATGGATGTGCATCTGATTTCTATCGAGCCTGCACAAGATGAATGAACGCAGGGCAGACCAAGGACGCATCAGAAACCCGAATCACAGCCTGATTATTGCCCCGTCGAGCCTCCGATGTGTGTCAGTGTGTTGTACTAGAAACGGCCGCCATGTGCTTGCTGTCACTGACGCGCGCAGATACACGCACACCCGCGTGAATTTTAAACGTTATCGATCTCACAGGCATAGACATAATATATTATAAAAACATCGGAGCACCAGGGCAGTAATGGTTCACTGACACCTTGCACCTTGCCAGGCCCTTGAATAGAGGCGTTATTTTCGATTTAACACACACACCGCGGTGCAGCTGTAGCCTGTGCGTGTTTAATGACCGACAGCTTTGCCCTCATCATGTTTTACGACGCAGTGAGACGATAATACTTTATTGTAGGTCCCCAGTAGGAAATTAACAACGCCAGTTATCATTTGCATTTGTGGAGAAATGCATTGCATGCACTGGATCCTGGGTGTAGTTTTTTTCTGGGAGGTGATGTCATGTGTGCAGAGAGCTCCCCTAAATTCAGTTAGCTCACCTTTTAGGCGGCTCCAGGAGCTGTTGCAATTTGGGTCGCATTACAGCGACTGATGCACGTATAAAATGGTTAATTCGACCCTTTACGGGAACACACAGAATGGGTTTGGAGTGCTTTTTCTTATTACCCAGCTGAAGTTGCTGCTTGTTTGACCCACCGGCTTCTCGCTGGTGGCGCTGTCCATGGTGCTGGAAGCAACCCACAGCTCCAGCAGACACTCGAGGCCTCGAGCTGATCTGCACTTGAACGGAAAACGAATTGATCGACTGTCAGCACCGCTGGCATCACTCACACACCAGGACCACACACACATGCAAACAGAGACAGAGCTGTAAATCACACTGATGGACGGTTCCTGGCTCGCAGAGCGCGGATGCCTAACGAAAAATCACCTTAATATTCCTATAATAGCCATGGAGGTGTCACTGTTGATGGCATAGCTCATCTTATTTCCTCACAGTTTATGCTGCGTCCCTGGGGGAGGCCTGTAGGATACCAAAGCTACTAACAATCCTCATATTAAATCATTTATATTAGATGCAGTGAGCAAAATTGATTTCCCAAAATGTGTCAGTTTCTCCTCCAGATTAACTTCCTATTTTTTTTTTAACAAGTATTCTTTTTTCTGTGATTTTTTTTTGTTTGTTTGATTTTGAGCTGTAATGTCAAATGCAACTATCCATATAGAAGATGAGATATTTATAGGTCTTACAGGCTTTTATGACTTTATGAAGCACGTATCTTGCCTACATTAGCACAGTCATTTTAGTATGGTGCCCTAACAGACTTAATGGTTATATTGAGCTTGACTGTATCTTTTATTATCACATTTGAATAAAAGGCTGATAGTTACACCTTTTTAAAATCTGTGGAAATAAAGATGTGCAGTGTCATTTAATACATGGCACATAATTTATTCTTTTAAAGTAATTTGACTGGTTTTCCAAAAATTTAGCAAAAGACACGTAGCGGAAAAAGAGTGATTAGTGCTCTACGCACTTAAACATCCTTAAATCATTTATTATAGGATTACGATAATCAGTGTTGATGAGGAAGGGGCCAAACAGCTGTCAAGTAGCACATAATTCTAATTAAAGAATTGTTTTTGGCAGGATGGAATAGTTTCTTATGCCAAAACATATTTAGAGCCTGGAGCATCAGACTCATTTGCCTAACTGAAAAGTTAAACAAATAATGCAGACACTTACTTAGTTGAAAAAATGAAAAGAATGTGAAATTGTAGAAAGCAATAAACATATGTTTGGCTTGTTTTTTGTTTGGCTATATTTTAGCATATTATTTTTTTTCTCCAAATTTTCTTTATTTTCTTAACCACAAGCTTGGTAAAAAAAATAAAAAAAATTGTACATTAAGCTTCCCCATATCTCTTCTTCTTCTGTCTATCTTGCCCTTTGATTTGACTTTTGTTTTCTTGTGATTTTAGCTTGCAAATGAAGGCCTGTGTAAATATTCACTTATCCCAGCAGGACACCCACCATGGGTTATGTCAATAAAAGCCACCAGATCTTATTACAGTAATAGCATCAACATAGTTGACTCATCATTGGCTATTAGTGCAATTCACTTGTTGCGTAAAATGTGTGATTTCTATACTTGTGGTTTTTATTAAGTTTTTAAAATCCTTTGTGACTTTCTTTTGGTGATGAAGAAGAACATACTTTATTATTCCCGGATGAGGGAAACTTTAAATCACAGCACACTCTTTAAATGATATGTAGAGACACACTTTTTAAATGCACTTTAACACACAACAGAACCAGTGACATGCAGTCTTGAAAGAGGTGAAGGAAACAAGGAAGCCTATTAGGAGCAAAGTGGGGGTTTAGTGCCTTGCTCAAAGGTATCTCAGCAGTGCTCGGGAGGGGGCGAGCTGACACCTCTAGCCTCCAGTCCACCTCCATATGTATGGGTCTTGAGGTCCAGGCGTGTCTTGAACCGGCAGCCTCAGCAACCCTCTGGTTCCCCACCGAGTCCTCCAATGGACTGAGCCACTGCCGCCCTCGATGGAAGAACTGTGGGTTTTTTTAATCCTCATTTTTCAAAATGCTTCTATTTCTTTTTAAAAATTTTTTTTATTGAATTGGTGTCCCTACACTGAAGAGCAGTTTCTAAATGTTTTAGGCTTGCTGGGCTTGGAAAATAAATCAAATAGAAATTGCAGTCAGGGACTCGACATTTCTTTGATCTAATGTTCATTCCTTTATTCTTAAGTGTGAAGAAGATACCTCTTGGAAAAAAAAAATTTTTTTTGCAAAATACATTCTTCACTTCCGTAGAATGTTTAGCGTTTGGTATAAAATTGATTCTAATGACAGTACAGTCAATTTCTTCATTGTAAGTAATCCTTTCCTCCTGCCTAACTGCCAGCTTGTGTGTTACTGACTGGTAGAGCTGTATCTGGGGAAGGAAAAGCCCGGAGAGCATATCAAACCCATTTAATCGGACACCCTGCCCAAAGGATTTTAATCTCTTGATCCGCAAGGCTCAGGAAAGCGAGAAGCTGCCACCATGGTCAGGGAGAACTCCAGGATGTCCCTGTTGCCTCTTATCCATCCAACTTTGCTAGCTTTCCATTTTCTAACAAGCAGACAAAGTTCTGAAGCCCATGTGAAATGTGCAAAGGACCAGCACAGCTTCGGATGCTTTCAGCTGGTGGAATTCAGGAAGGAAAAAAATCAGATATACCAACAGTTGAAATTTGTTTTCAGTGGAGGTTTGAAGCACATTTGAGACTCTTTGTAGACCATGCAGAGCTGCACTCTCCTTTGTGTAAGACTGGTGACTTTATGGAAGGGAAGTCTAGTGTAGCAGTGCAGATTCATTCCCAGCATATAAAGGCAGTAAAGAGATTGCGAGCCAGCCAGGGCTTCCACCCAGCAATCTAGGTCATTAGGTCTGCAGTGTAATTTAAGGAGCACCACATCTGCTCATATGTAGGCAGAGCTGAGTGTTGTGGCTCGAGCATTAGAGCGATGCTTAATCCTCCAGTGACAGCTGATTGTACGTATTTTCGGCTCCTGTTCTGCAGAGCTTGCTTTATTTGTTTGCCAGAGAACAGTGAATGTGGAGCACAGAGAGTCCTAAATACAGTAAGGTAGGAGAATAAAAATACATTCACCCAATGCTTAATGTTTAGCTTATTGCTAATAGTTTTAAACAGTAGCTTTCTAGTAGAGATTGTGCAGATCGATTGGGGTTAACAGCCCATGTATGTGTACTGTCGTATCATCATACGACTGATCGGAAAAGCTTAATGAGTCCGTGTCATTATCGTTGTGCTGGCATCCATCTTGGCCCAGTCTCTTGCATGCCATCAGGTCGAAGAGGTCAATGGACCACATGCTTACGGACTGCATGGATCCTGGCTTATTGACCGACAGACGGCTGACCTAAATGAGTGGAGAGAAAGGATTAAGTGTTTATTATCCTTTCCCTTTATCCCACTTTCTGGTCCTCCCTTTATCTCTGCCTCTTTCCAGGGGGAGGGGCTTGTTTTTTTTGTGGGGGGTTGTTTGTAGGAAGTGGGATCTCGCTGGTTGGTTGTGGAAACCAGTAGGGATATTATTATTGACACAGAAAACGCTCAAGTGCCTGGTTGGAAGGCCGTATTGATGAAATCCACGTGACCGGTCTTGGACTTAAAATAATGACAATATTCACTTAATTTAACTGCAGTCCAGTCCCACTAATTAAATGTTCAACCAAAGGGTTTCAAATGTTTTAACAACTGAAACAGTTAATTGATGTTAAAGTATGTTCTATCTTCTTGATGTTTATTACAGTAAAGTGTTCATTTCTAAAGGATGGGGCTTAAGATTTTCTGTATTGCAACTACTTGCAGCAAACCAAAAACTCAGAATGAATCCTTCCAGAAGTTTCTGACTTTCCCTTCTTGTCTGTGTTGCGCAGCCACAAGTCTTTGTTTTTATTGAAACCTGTTTTTTAAGTCACACTATCATTGATTAGATAAATTTAAATTTCTGCAGCTCCAGTATAACCTTATGTCTGATGTTTGTATCACAAAGTGATATCCTGCACTATAAAAGTCATCAAACTGAAATATAATGAGGCTTTATCTTTGTACTTACAAACAGACAAAAGCAGTTCATCAGACTATTTGTCCAGTAATAATGTAGAAGTCAGCTGAAGGTGCTGAGGGTAGTCAGACCAGACAAGGAGATGGAAAATGGCAGCTGGAGGCAGGTTAGAAACTGGCTATGCCCTCTGGCCGACCATTTTGGTTGGTGCAGCCAGCCAGATAATTAAACGTGATGGCAGTTTTTGACACAGTGTAATCACATCACACCTCGGTGCCATAGGAGCAGCATTGTCTGGCTTCTTAGTTTCTTGTCACTGACACACAAAGGTGCTTTGTGAATTGATATGTCTCAGATTATATATATATTTTTTTAGTCTCAAAGGTCTTCTAATAACTTCAGTTTAGTGTACCAAAACACCTCCAAGCTCTTCAATTTTATTGTGACTCTGCTTCATGAATGTTAAGTCTTTTAGTCAAAATTAGTCACCAGTGTTGCACAGTGATGATTCTGGCAGCAAAACACTTTTCTTCTCATCTCAGAAAATCTTTAATTAATCTGTAATGCAGATGAGTGCTTCAGAAGCTGTGGCCATGGACATTTTTATAGAGTACATTCAAGAGCAGAAGATGGCTCAGACCTATTTGCTTATAAATGAACATCCCAAGATGTGTTTGATTCTACTCTTTTCCATTTGTCATCCAAGTGAGACTTCATAGTGCTGCTGCTCTCAAGACTGATTTCCAGAAGTATCTGCAGAAGAGATGTTATTTACATCCCAAAGTACATGTTGAGGTGAATGACACTGAGATCGAAACTTCTGAACTTCAGAGACGAGTTAACCTTTCATGACTCAGAAATGAAGAAGATAGTTCCCGCACAGTCTGTCCAATATCACCTCTCTATTGAAGGAAAGTTTGTGGGGGTGGGGTTCAAATATCCAAAGTTTTGCCCTAATTCACCACCACTTATCAAAGCTGTGTGAAAAGTTTTTACTGTCAAGAGAGGAAACATTTTAACTCACCAACATAACTATAATTTCAGATCTTGTTTACCATCAAGATTCAAAACTACAGAGTGCAGGGAAAACTCCAAATCCAATCTCAGGATGTTTAGATTTGGCTCTTGATTTCCTAACTAGTTAAATCGGCCTACTTTGACTTTTCGGTTTAAAAATCTAATATTAATGATCTGCCACAGCCAGAAGTGAAATTAAAGCCTGGCCCAGAGTTAGCACTCTCCCTGTAGAGTATCAAATGTATATTGGTAAATAAAACATTTAACCATGAAATATTCACATCTATAGACACCACAAACCAGTTTGTTATTTGATTAAATTCATAATTCACCCCTTTGGCGCTCTAGTCGGATATGAGTGCGTTTCAGACACATTATATAGTGTAGAATAATACATAAAACATTAGATGAAATTAACAGAATATGTACTAACATACATAACATCAAAGAAATGTTATGTAGGTTCATATGGTTTGTAATTGAAATATGTACCAGCTTTTCACAGGTCCATGGTTTGAGTTTAAATGTGTAGGAAGTAGTTGTATACTGTCAGTCTAATAATCATTTTCTCAGCTTATTCAGTAATTATTTTATTGATAAGATTAAGGAAACTTTTGGAAAAATTCCCAGGGTAATCACTTTATAACTGTTCAACAAAGAAAGAAACTGTAGCCTGTAGCAGAGGAAATTTGGCCTTGAACCTATGAACTACTCACAGAAATAGTTGCTGACGTCTTTGCTGTTGATCATTTCCGCTCTAATCCAACACATACAGAAACAGTGCAGCATATGCAGTGTTCAAATAAACCTCAACATTTTAGTAGTTCTAACTGCTTTTTATTTTTTACTTCCCTTACTCCTAAAACTTCAGGATTGGAGAGGTTTCAGATGTATATTACATTGCAGGGCCATTTCCATAGAGAACGGGTTGGCTCATCTACAATATGGCTAATTACAGCTGGGCTTTCTGGCGCTTTATACCATATGAATTACTCAGAGGGGTTTCCCCTATTACTGCCTAGTGTTCATTTAGTTTACTCCAGTTCCGTAGTACCTTAATGAGGGTGTTTCCTTGATGTATGCAGTGCTTCTTGTTTGTTTTTGCTCAGTTCAGAAAAGAGCTTACTTTGCTATGTAAAAATGATTATCTCATTGCTTAAATATAAGACCGTTAGTTAGAGTTACTTTAAGCCTATTTACCTACACTTTTTTACCTAAAGCAGGTGTAATATTCTCTTAAACTATTTCATCAAAGGCTTGAGAAAATTGGGGTTCAAATTACTAAATATTTTGGAAAGATTCTGTAAAAAGATTAACATCTTTTTTCAGTCTTTCCTTTGCTTTAATAATAAATTGTGTAAATCTGAGCTCTTGTATGAGTTCTAATTATTTTTTTTTCCACTCTGACATTGTGTAATAACTGCTGTGCAATGACGAAGAAGAAGAAAAATCCATTTTTATTATTCATTGGGAACTAAATGAATGTTTTTGAACTGCTTTCCAATTAAAATGAAAGGAGATACATTGTTATCTTATGGCAGACAGTTTGCTTTTGTTCACTATCAAGTGAATTGGTGGAAAATGATTGAAAATAAAGGAATACAGTAAGAGCTTAACAGTCTATTTTTAGATGTTTAGTCTTTCATCTTCCAGACAACATGCTCGCTAAGAGTGCATCCAAATGTCTGGCAGTCAGCACGAGTGTTGGTGTGAATGACCAATAGGGGCTGCTGGGCTGGTTGATACTGACCATCTGTGTGTATGTTGTGTGTGTGTGTATGTGCAGCTCCCTGCAGACTTCAGCAGACTTCACCTGGCCGACGGCTTACACCCACAGGTGACCCACGTCTCTTCAAGCCACTCAGGATGTAGTATCACCAGCGACTCTGGAAGCAGCAGCCTGTCAGACATTTACCAGGTAAGGCCTTCTCGCACTGGTCCTGGATCGTCACCTCGGACTACCTGGATAGTTAAGTAAGGGTGCCATAACGGAGCATGAGGAAATCGTAATGTTGCTTAAAACTCTCGCTTAGTCTAGCTAGGGCCTTTTTTCCCCCCCTTTTTAAATGTTTGTTAAAACAATTTGGGATGTACGTTTATTTGCTTTCTTGACAAAAGTTGCATACAAGGAGCAATACCTTTCATGACCGTGCCATAAATATGAAGCTACAGTCAGATAGCTTAGCTTGACTGCCAACACATAGACTTGATACAAATGATGGATGCAGTAACCATGTCTGAAATGTGGAAATGCATGATATCAGTATTCTTTCTAAGGGCCAGCAGAGATGAGTGACAGTAGTTGCAAAACAAAGTCTAATCACATACAAGTCTGAGGAAAAAAAGTTTTTCTCACGTCATTTATAACCTCAGGAAGTATATTTATAGTCAGTTAGTAGTCTCCATGTCTAATTTAAAGTCTTATGTAATAAAATATCTTGTTCATTTTGTAAATTATGGCCCCATTTAAAGTAAAAAGGATAATAAATCAGTTTATGCAGCATGCAGCTGTGTGATTTTTGTTTCAACAACAATATGGTGTTGGGCAAAATATTCAGTTTGAAGTTTCATTATAGTGGCTAGGTCCATCATTTATATACAGTTTTTGCGGCAAAATTAAACATAATTTGCTAACTATTGAGCATTAAAAGTGCAGATGTCTTTTTTCCTGTGATCTGGATGAGTTTGCCGTTTTCTTCCTTTTGCAATCCTTATGCAAAGGTAAGTAGTTAAGTGTCCTCCATAATGCAGTGATTTATACATTTCCCTCCCACGTGTAAGCCCTGCCTTGGGGGTCACAAGCCGGTATACTCCTAGTGCTGGTTCCAAGCCTGGATAAATGTGATGGTTGCATAATGAAAGGTATCCAGTGTAAAATCTGTGTCATTTTATTGCCAATATACAATCTCCCCCCTGGAATTACTAAAGGATTCTGATTCTGAAATCTCGCGTGTGGCTTCATGTGCTGTTGCGACCCCTTAGGGTGAAAATGTGAGAGGTTAAAAGTACCTTTATGCAAAACTCAGTAGTTTCATATTTGCCTTATAAGAAGCGGGAGCTTTTTCAACTATTTCTGTGCAGGTTAAATGATATATTTGTAGAACTGATTTGGTTTTACCTAAAAATATATGTTTGGTGTCTTTTGTTAAGTTACTAACTATTGGTAAAACATCACTTAAAGTCTATAATATAAAACTTTAAATTGACCCAATCTAAGAACAATTCTTTGTTGATGTATTGAGCAGAGGAAATGCATCTGATGCCCAGCAAGGTGGAAAAAAACTCCTCTTTTTGGTGAAATGAAAAATATACCTCTGGTGCATTGGTGTGCATTAGTCTCATTAAGGATGATTAATTTTCTTGGGGGAGAGTTTAAAGTCTTTGCTGCCAGACATGTTATAAGACACTAATAGGAGACTTTTGCTACTCAGCGGGAGTTGAGCAGACAGGCTGGTGGCTGCAAGCAGGTGGTCCAGCCTACATCCTGACTCCAGCTCTGCCTTTCATCACCTCAAAGCAGAAGTACAGAACTCCTACAAAGCTGTGATGTGCTCATGTGATGAGGGGGCTTGATGAGTAATTTTTGTCTGCTAAAATATCACTTAAATCACCAGTTGTTTTGTGGCATTAAGGAGAAATATATAACTAAGATGATGAATATATAACAATGAAGGGCACTGAGACGGCCTATCCTTCACCAAGGCCAGTTCTTCATTTAGCAGTTTATGTAAGTTGTCCAGAAACACAGCAGAATTGGTTTCTGTCTTTCTTAGTCTGTGCTCCCCCTCCCTACAAAGTTTGATTAAATTGTGCATCTTATTTTTTGTGTAATCCTGCAAAAAAAAATCTGCCTTGAATAGCATAATACAATTTGAACATTTGAACCCCTAAAACCAATTTTTCGACTCAAAAGAACACACATGCTCAGAACCTCGTGATTGTGGATGTGCCCCAAACTCTGCAACTAATCCTCTTAACATAGCTCTCCTACCCGATTGGATCCTTATTTTGTCACCTGCTGTGTGCTTGTAAATGTGTGTAAGTTTGTTTGTAAGTGTGCTTGTGGCTGTGCTCAGGGGTCACACTCATTTCGTTTGGTTCAGTCAGACATTTTCCTGACTTGGGTTTTGTGTGTGTCAGGGTATTCATTCATTTATTGCTGTAATATAAACCATCTGACTGCATGTGAGGGCTGTAAGAGGGTGTGTTACTGTTGAGATGTGTGTATGTGCTTGGCCATGCTGTGGCTGGCTGGGGCAGGTTGAACAGGCTCTACTGTCCCCAGTCTGTGATCCTGGTCTTAACACCATCTGCTAGCAGCTTTGTGGCAGACTCTTGATTTTTTTTTTCCTCTCACTGAATCACACACACTGTTGTGTTTTCTCTTTTTTTCTTCAGCCTCTATCGTCTTTAGCTTGACCTCTACTCTGCCACTTGTAACTGTGTCCCCAAAAGCTACATTTACATCCCTTAACTTCCCTTTGGTATAATTATCTTTAGCTTATTCTCATTTCAAATGATCAAACTGGCCAGCTCACTGATGAACTTCTTGTATGCTGTGTGTGTTTTTCCTCTGTTTTACCAATGCAGATGCCTCAAATGCCTGAGAGTTGAGGTTTTGTTCTTGTCTGTATTTCTGTCTCTAATGTTTTGGACTATTAGTTAGACAAATCAAGCTATTTGAACTTGTCTTTTTTGGCTCAAGGAAACTGTATTTTCTGGCACTTTTAAGGCAGGAGGTTTAATCAATTAATCACGAGAATAATCATGAGATTAATCTGTAATGAATGGTGGTGACGGCGGATAAGGCTTGAACTGGCGCATTCCACGAATACTCCATCAGATTGTGATTTGGGGAGTTTAGAAGCTGTTTCAAAGCTTTTGGCTGTTTGTTGTGTTTCTCTTACTGTTCTTGAGCAGTTTTTGTGTCATGGTTGTGGTTAATTTGTGTTTTTCCTGCTCCCTAACTCCTCCAAATCATTTTTGGATTAAGTGGCATTTGTTACATAGACTAAATAGATCGTCTTTTAGTTTTTTCAGCCAGTCTGCAGGAATGTCTTCAGTTATCACCACCCTCTTCCCTAACTTTTAGATAATCCACATGCTGCACACATGGTTGGGCTAGCCTTTAATATGGACAAATATCATTGAAATTCACCTCTTACACTCCACTGGTGCCCAGCATGACTCCTCAGAGCATTACTTTTTTTATTGTTAGCTGAAGTTGCACTCCACAGGTTTCTGAATAAAAATGTGTTATAGTAGTATTACATGACTAGCAAGCAATGTTTGCAGTGCTCACTGGGGGTGTTATGGAATAAATGGATCAGAGGACACTTGGTTCCCGAGACTTGATCACATTAAGTTGATGGTATAGAGAAATATTGTAGCATTAAATTTTAATTTTAGTCAACTTGCTTTTTTTTCTTTTTTCTGCTGAGCCGACTGGAGGACAGATTATTGATGGAGCACTGAATAATATAGCTACTAGGCTACTCCACTCCTCTAATCTTCACAGCCTCCTCCAGCCTATACAACTTAAGCGCTTCGTGAAGAGTCGCCCATCATTCGCACGTCACTGCCAACATGGCGCACTGTTTGTGTCTGAATAAATCATGAAATTGGTCCTTCAGAAGGACTTTGAAAGCATTGATCCAAGAATAGCCCTGATGAAATATTAACAGCACCTGACTTGCCCACTGACTCTTAATGCTTTATGCACATCTATGGATTTTTGATACACGCAGGGCATGAAAACAAGCCTGGGCTATCTGCATTTAAATATAGTATGCAAGTCCTCAAATTTTAGCAGCATATCCCCATGTTTGACACCTTGTGAAAAACAAATGAGGTTGCTGTGGTATATATGGAAAGAAATGCATCTTTAGCTTGCTTCCTGTGCTTTGTTTGTTTTGTAATGTATTGCATCAAATGTGTGTTCAGTGGATGGTATGACTTTTGCAAGAAGTTTGTCCATTTTCAGCCATGCAAAGATTTCTGCATTTTGAGTTCTGATTTTGAGTTTATCCCTTTTTAGTCATTTTTTCCTGTGCTGTATCCTGCTCTTCACCTAATCTGTGACTCTTCATTTTCTCCATATTTGCAGGCTCCGCCCACAAGGGTGTGTACCAGTGACACCCAAACGGCCATTCAGACTCTGAATGATTGAAGAGCCCTTTGCACATGTTGTTTGAGGAGAAATGACATAGGGTTTCAGTGAGAGACTGGGCGCAGGGAGTCTGAGCATTAAAAAATTAAAAGCAGACTGGCAGTCTGGGAGGTGAAGATGCATCTGGCTCTGGGATTTTGTGGACAGTTTGCAAAGGCAACCTTTTCTTCTCTTTCTATTAAGAGGCTTGAGGTTGGGAACCATATTTGGGTAAGAGGGTTCGTTGTTGGGCGGTAGCAGAGCTGATGTTTTGTAGCCTTTTTTTGTGACTGCTTTGGCTTGCTCTTTGAGAGATTTTCATGTTGAGTGAGTGTGAACCAGGCAATGTGGCCCCTCTGTCATTTATAGAAATACTTCCTTTGATGATAGCAGAAGAACTCTGCTGGTATCGCTCAGGCACAAGTAATTGCATTACGCTCGCTTCTCATCTTAGTTCATTTTTCCGGCTTCACACATATTTCATCTTGTGCTTTCAAAGAACAGGATCTGGCTGTGAGGCAGGCTGTGGAGTTTGCTGTGGGGGAGAAGAGAGGAAAGTTGGGAGTTAATTAGCTTGTTACTATGCATAGCAGACTGTTTGGTATGCAGTGTTGACGCCTGTCTTTCTCCTACTGTACTGAATACCTCTTATCCGTTTCAGGAAATGGGTCAAGTCTGCACAATGGAATTTGTTTTTTTATGTCGCAGCTGATGTTTTTACTGTAAAATGACTTCAGCAATGTATGTGTGCTGTTTAAGCTTTGCGTAAATTTTTACACTGTTTACAATGTGTTTGACAGTTGATCATGGGTACTGTTTTATTCTTCAAGCATTTAGGTGACCATCTAAAACTTTCTTTGTTACAAGCATGTGAGCAAGTCGTTCAGTGTCTCACTAGTAGATGCTTGGACAAAAAGCTGGAGTGTCAGTGGACACAGATTTGGCCTTCTGGTGGCCGGACAGACACAAAATCCCTCCTCGTGTTTCTCATTGACTCATTGCTCATCTGTTTGCTCTTTTTAGGCCACAGAAAACGAACCAGGTGACATGGACCTGAGTGGCCTGCCAGAAACCGCTGTTGACTCAGAGGAGGACGATGATGAGGAGGACATCGAGCGAGCGTCGGACCCCCTCATGAGCCGGGACATCGTGCGGGACTGCCTGGAGAAGGACCCCATGGATAGGACTGATGATGATATAGGTGAGCACCCACTTGGGGGTTTTATTTACTTTTATTTTTATGGATATTATAATGAATAGCACTATTGTAAATATTTCACCTTGCAGTGTTTATTTTAAATATATATGCAGTCTATTCTTGTGAATGCCTGAGAGTGCTATATTTGAAGACATCTTTAGAGAATGGTGTGAAAGATATCAGCTTATACACAAGCACCATAAAAAGTCACTCCCTCCTTTCTTATTTAAATCAGTCGCATTTGTCTGAAATCTGTGCTGCTCTCACACAGTGTAGGCTTTTGAGTAATTCTTAAAGCCACTTCAGGCTTGCAGGATCATAACTCTTCAGGCTATGACTCAACTGCAACGATAATGATAGGCATGTTTAAAAAAGTACTCACATTCAGAGCTTAACTACAGATATGGACTTGGGGAGGATGATGCATTGGATGGTGAGAGAGTAAGAACAAGTGCCAGCCCCCTCCCCCCAACTTTGCTTTTCTCCCCCTCCCTGTATGCCCTTCCCTGCGCCGGCAGGTTTTTCTAGGTCACGTCGGCACATCCTCTCGCCTCACCTCTCCCAGCACATTAAACTTTCAGTGCTTCCGCAGCTTCTCACACAACGCTGTTGCCATGCTAAGCCCAGGTCAACCAGTACACCACACTTCTGCTGGTCGGTAGACAAAACATCAATGTAGATGTGCTGATGAAAGTCCTGGACCTTGTATTAAACTTAGTATTAATGCCCAGTCACATGTGCAGTATTAGGAGGCTATACTTTTTACTACTCTTTTAAAGGTCCCTGTTTCATAACTGGGTGGAAACACAAGTGCCGGTCCCAAGCCTGGACAGATGGGAGGGTTGAATTGGGAAGGGCATCCGGTGTAAAATCTGTGCCAGATCACATCTGCAGATTCATCTGCTGTGGTGACCCTTTGGGGATAAAGGGGGATGCCAAATGTAATGACTAAGTGCAAATTCAAAATTCATTATTTGTAAATTGTGTTGAAATTTTAAAATTCTTTGATCTATATTACATCCTTCATACATTTTGTAACCTGTTAATGTGTTGCTTTAACCTGGGTCATCGCCCTACTATAAAGGTTTTTTTCTTTGCGCTAGATATATATATCTTGTGTTCTGCTTAATACACAGAGCATACATGTAAACATTTCAAACAGTAATAAATATTAGATATATATGGAAAGATATATGGAAAGATTTGGCTTGATTGCTTTATGCTAAAGATATGAAATAGTCTCAGAAAGCTTTGTGAAATTTATTGTACATCTTTTAATACTTGGAGAGGAAACATGGAAATTGTGTACAGCTATTTTCATGGTTAGATAAGTTTAGAGACGTGTTAGGAAATTTGTCAAGTCTGTAAACTTCATCCTCCCGGACAGCGCACCAACTATGATTTCAGTTGTGGGTTGTCGCCTCCAATAACTCATTTTGCTCACACAGAGGTCATTGAGTGAATTGTCAGCAGTTTTTCTGGTCTTGCCTTAAAGTTTATATCAATAGAAATTGATATTTGGCTTTGTCTTGTCCACATAATGATTTTTACATTGGCTATATATTATTTGTGGCAATGATTTATTTTGATGCTATATTGACGGCAGACCTGCCAAGAGCACACAGCCTGCCTTCTTTCTTATCACCGAGTGTCAAGACTCTGGTTCCTGCTTTTCCTGAAATCCTCCACTGTCTCTCCTTTGCCCCTCTCGCAGAGCAATTACTGGAGTTCATGCATCAACTGCCGGCATTTGCCAACATGACCATGTCAGTGAGGAGGGAACTCTGCGCCGTCATGGTTTTCGCTGTGGTCGAACGCGCTGGCACCATCGTTCTGAACGATGGAGAAGAGGTGGGTGTGTTGGTACATATTCATGCACACATAAGCCCTGTTTTGCGACTGTGAAATTTAATTGATATGTGTCTCTATCTCTTGAAACTGAAGCTCAGTCTCACCTCTTCATACCAGTGATTTTTTTTCTTCATCCATTTGATGTTTTTTTTTCTGCTCTATTAAACCTGAGTGGTGGGCATCCCTTATCGCCGGGTCATTCTAGGATCCCTTAGGCACCCAAAGTGGGCCTCACTTATTTCTCTCTCTCTCTCTCTCTCTCTCTCTCTCTCTCTCTCTCTCTGGTCAAGACACAGTTTCAGTGATGGCAGTTTGCTTAATTTTTGCTGTAATACACCCATAAAATAGAGAGCAGAATTTGCCTTTAGGGTCTAGCCACATTAGTAAATGTCGAGTCATAAAGAATTTAAGGCTCATTGACTATATTGTTGCTGGCAGGCTTAAAGAATTCTTGGAAACATCCATATTTTTACTTAATCCTTCAAAAGGATATAAGAATTTCCCTAATTTCAAACAAGCCTGTGTGATTTGTAACAATACTTTGAGTGTACTGAAACTTTTTACTTAAGTCATGTTTTGCTAGGCAGCACTAACAGCCTTTTGCGTTTACACTTTCCCTTTGAGGAAAATAAGAAACCATCTGTCAGTGCAGCAGTCCCCTTGTAGTTGCTACATATGGTTCTTTTTGATAAATAACTTTGACTCATTAAAGGACACCAGCTGTTGAGAATAAAACTGGACTGAACCTAATCTCGTACACAAAGTTATTGTTGTTGCAATTTTCTGTTTTCTGTCTTTTCCTCCCCAAGTTTATGTTCTTTTCTTCTTCAGTCATCTAACTCATGTGATTGTGTGTCCAGCTGGACTCGTGGTCGGTGATCCTGAACGGTTCGGTGGAGGTGACCTACCCTGACAGCCGGACAGAGATCCTATGTATGGGGAACAGTTTTGGGGTGTCACCAACCATGGAGAAGGAATACATGAAGGGTGTCATGAAGACCAAAGTGGATGACTGCCAGGTAGGATTCTTATTTTAAACATTCCTGCTTGGGTTAATGGGTCAGCTTCTTCTGCATATCAGTATGATAAACACAGGCACAAGCTCTCCCATCTTTAAATCATTAAACCCCACTGTGACCCACTTGTGCTGAATGTGTTTGCACTCATGACACCAAAAGTTGCTTCAGGCCTTTGCATCCTTTTAAATGTGAGGAAAAAAAACATTCTAAAAGAAAATAGGTCAGTTCATGTAAAGAGTAAGATCACAACATTTTCTTGTAATTATGAGCTGGAATCAGTAGCTGGGGTACAAAAATCTTTGCCACTAATTAGTTAATGCCCCCTTTTGTACTTTTTCAGTGAGCAAAGTAGCTTAGTTGCTATGCAGAGTTATCAGTTATATGAATTTGAATACTGTTGTGTTTATGATAAATGTATATTTCCAAGTGTATTTTAATATTTTGCTAACTAGAATTTCCCTATTGTGTTTAGTTTGTGTGTATAGCCCAGCAGGACTACTGCTGCATCCTCAACCAGGTGGAGAAGAACATGCAGAAGGTTGAGGAGGAAGGAGAGATTGTTATGGTGAAGGAGCACCGTGAACTGGACCGCACCGGCACCAGGAAAGGGCACATTGTCATCAAGGTAACTGTAAAACAGATCAAATCAATCTACTTGTCTTTAAACCCCAGAATCTTAAAAAGAAGTTTAATTGTGTAGCTTGTCCTACTTCTAACTTTTTGAAGTCTATAAAAGCTTTGCTAATGGTTTCAGTTGCTAGTTTCAAGGCTTCTTTGATAAAACATGATTTTAATTTTAAGACTTATGGGGAGTAAAATAGATGATATAGTGGAGCTGGATTGAGGATGTGTCTACATTGTGACTGATAAGTTGCAACCATATGGCTCAGATCTGCCATTTACTTGTAACACCTTTATCTTAAACATTAGGGCACACCAGAACGTCTCACCATGCACCTAGTAGAAGAGCACTCAGTGGTGGACCCCACATACATCGAGGACTTCCTGTTGACCTACAGGACTTTCCTTTCTAGCCCCATGGTCGTGGGCAAGAAGCTCTTGGAGTGGTTCCACGACCCCAGTCTCAGGGACAAGGTATGGTCAGCAGGACTGCGGTATATCTGCTTTTATAAAGTTAAAGCAAGAAGCCTTTGTGCAGTTACACACAGACATTTAGGGGCAGACAGAGCTCAGGAGAAAGAGTGAGTTGTCTGCCAATTCAAAGATCAGTGGTTTTATCCCTAGCTCCTCCAGTCCACATGCTAAAGTGTCCTAGAGCAAGATACTGAACCCTGAATTGCTCCCGATGCATCCATCTGAGTGTAAGGGTGTACGCGAAAGTTGGAATGCACTGAAGGCATAGACCAAAAGTGCTATATAAGAACCTGTCCAAGTACCAGACATAGTGTGAGTCAACTCTGTTTCACAGAATTCTGAAAGACTTAAATGTGCTTTAAGCATGTTGAATTCTCATGGCCTGGATATAAAGTAGAATGTACTACTTCCAATCAAGCAATGAAGCACATGTTGCTCATGTGATCTCTCCAGGTTACACGGGTAGTCTTGCTGTGGGTAAACAATCACTTCAATGACTTTGAGGGTGACCCTGCCATGACTCACTTTTTGGAGGAGTTTGAAAACAATCTGGAGAAAGAAGTAAGTGTGCCATCTGGACAGAGATGTGGCAAGAATGTTTAATTCATGTTTTTGTTTAATTCTCCTCATTTTGTGTGTGTATTTTTTTGTTTTTTAAGAAAATGTGTGGCCACCTAAGACTGTTAAACATAGCGTGTGCTGCTAAAGCCAAGCCGCGGCTGGTGACACTAACCAAGCCGTCCAGGGACTCTCCACTGGCATTCAGCCTTCTTGGAGGTCAGGAGAAAGGTTTCCGCATCTTCATTGATGCTGTGGAGCCTGGGAGCAAGGCAGCAGAAGTCGGCCTTAAGCGTGGAGATCAGGTGAGATGGTCCTCCATCCTATATTTACTTTAATGGGATGTCATTCATCTTGTTTAAGTTTGTAAAAGTAATTTATTTATATTTTTGGGCACAATCATCGTCCACTTTAAAATTTTAGAGTTTATCCTGGCCTCAGACCACATTTTTCATGTAGACTGCTACAGTGGAGAGAAATCATTCTACAGACTAGCACTTCAATTGATGATTTCTTTCCCTGTTGAAGTAAATTTTTGTTGTGAAATAGGTTTTACATTTTGCTCTAACTAGCATTAAGAGGGTTCTTTTGAAAAGTCTTAAATTGAACTTGCCAGTAGCTACAGGCACTCTGTGTTGGCTTTTCTCCTCGCAACTTGACTGCTCAACCATTTTCACACTCTGCAGTCCTTAGGGCTTTAAGCAAAGTCCCTTAATCCTTGAAACCATCTTGAGAGTGTCTGGATGTGAGTTAAGCCCTCTTGACTCCCAACATCCCCTGCAGCTGCTTCCTCAAAAGGAAGCAGAGAAACTGACATCCTTAAGGAAGCATTCTCTCTCTCTCATACACTTCACACCTTCCTTTTTTAGCAGCTATAGCTAATGTCACCATTCACTTAATGCCTACTGTTTCAGAGTTTAGTATTAATCTCACGTAATTTATCAGTTTCCCAGCAGCGAACTCACTAATCACCACTGATCCCAAATCAGAACTTTGGCCTTGCAAAAATCAGTGTTTACTGTCCTCACAAGAGCAGACGATGCTGTGTTTGTACATTACGGTTAAAGGTGAATTCCTCTTCCTCCACAGAGGAAGTGGCAGCTTGGTTAGAAGATTACATTTAAATGGAAATATTCAGCAGTCATCAAGCTATGAAGACAAGAGAGGGCCATTTG
This sequence comes from Etroplus canarensis, assembly GCA_015106775.1. Lineage (NCBI taxonomy): Eukaryota > Metazoa > Chordata > Actinopteri > Cichliformes > Cichlidae > Etroplus > Etroplus canarensis. The sequence continues at coordinate 9,921 of VUQH01000013.1, read as the reverse complement.
AAATTAAAATGGGTCAAGTTAATGTGAAATCCATATGCCAGGCTGGTGTATGTTAAACATCAGCATACATTTATGAGCTTGTGAATTTAAGGCCTCTTTATTCACTGTTCCAAATGTGTAGTTCACAGATTAATTTGTGGAGCTTTTCCAAAGACATGCTATCACCATGTCATGTCAATGATATGGTGATAAGAGAAGTTTTGCAGCACTTCATATGATGCAGAGTCCTGTCAGTATTTTGAAGGGCAATGTGCTTTCAAATTATGTTCTTGTGTTTTAAAAATACGGGCCAGATCTGTTCAAAAAACAAGCTACAGAGGCCTGCATTTTTTTTTTTAGGCAACACAGTTATTGGATTCTCAAGCTACGTGCATAATTCTGTCTGAAATGGTGCTTTAGATATGATTTATTTCTTATAAGGAAGAGTGTCAGTTTTTCTTTTCATTGTTTTTACCTTACTTATCGACATAAAGATACAAAAATGTGAGGGATATGGTGTTGATGGAGGCAGAGAAGAGATGCCCCAGACTCAATTTTTGTATTTGTGTTTGTGGGCGAGATAGAACACAGGAGTCTTGGCTAGTCTTGGTAACATATCAAACCTTTAGTACAGACAGTTGCTTAAAATACCTGCTGATGGATTTTTCTCTTCTTCCTGCAGATCTTGGAGGTCAATGGACAGAATTTTGAGAATGTCCAGCTCAGCAAAGCCAACGAGATTCTGAAAAACAACACCCACTTGTCCATAACTGTGAAGACAAACCTTTTAGGTAAGGCTTTTGGCTCTAGTGTTTATATCCATATATTATAGCTCGGATAATTTAGTCCTTAACCTGTCAACATCACTAAATCTCTGGCAACCTCAATAGGATTAGGGGTACAGTTACAGCTATGTCAACATCCACCGCCTTAAATAGATTTTTGCCTATTTTCATACACCCAAATGTAGAAGCTTGTAACAGAAGTAATTTTTTGCCAAAATTAATGGATGTGAATTATTTTTAAAGGTTAAAATCCAAGAGTAAATGTTGAAATGCTACAGTATTTTCATTTCTACAAAGAAAACGGGTCATTCTATTCTTTAATATTCTTAACCAGTGTTTAAAGAGCTGCTAACAAGGCCAGAACATGACCACGATTTGGATGGTGAGGAGGAACATGATCGAAAGAACGGGGCACCCCACCTTCCAAAGATTGGGGACATTAAGAAGGCCAGTCGCTACTCGATCCCCGACCTGGCAGTGGATGTGGAGCAAGTGATGGGCCTTGAAAAGGTCAGCAAGAAAGCCAAGACTAACACAGTAGGCGGACGCAACAAGCTGAAGAAGATCTTCGATAAGACTCTCACCAGCATCCTGCCTCCTAAACCATACAAGTAAGAAGACCTAATGACTTGTAACAGTCAGAGCTTAATTGTAAATATCAGCAGCACACAGGTAGCTTTACATTTCTAGATGCCGCTGAGAAATAAATGTTTGAGAATATATGCAGCATTTTTGTGTGCAACGCCAGTATAACACCAAGTCAGCCCTCATTGTGGCTGATTGGGTGTAAAAACTCAGCTTTTGCTTTTCCTGACAGTTTGACATGTTGCGCTGAATGGTTTATGCAAAGCAACCCTGCAATTTCATTAATCAATCACACGCAAACCTGCACCAGACAGATTTTGATGCATCTCATCTTGTTATCAATGTAGTTACATCTGTGTGATGTAGCATTACTGCTCATTTCCCTTCTCTGCTATTATATACATATTTCGTAAATATCTTTCTGATGATAATGGGGTGAGGCAGAGAGCCTTTATGGTGAGATGCTGCAGAAACACCTGGAATAAACGAGGAAGGCAAAAAGATCATTTTCCTGAGAGTTTTTCTAACATTTTTCTAATGAAAGCAGGTGTCATTCAGCTTGTCACAGATCACTATTTAAAATGTCTCACAAGCCTGTCGCTGCCACATACATCACTGTGAAACTTCAGCGTATTTCATATGGAATATATAGCATGGCTTGCACAGCCAGCCATGTCCTCAGCTTCCGTCACTTGCCAGCACAGACATTGCCCTCTGCCTGTTGTTGACAGAACTGCTAACCCACTCCTCTCTGTTCTCCGTCTGGTTTCCATAGTGATGTTTGCGTGGGCCAATCACAGGACGACAGCATAGTGGGGATGAAGCAGTCCAAACAGATCCCACCAGCTCTGCCAGTCAGCGGAAACCTTTCGTCGTCAAACCCAGACCTGTTGCAGTCACACCACCGCATCCTGGACTTCAACAACCAGCCTGGTGTGTATTTAAGCGCTGCATGAAGGTTACCAAGTTTGTGGCACCAACATGCTTTTAGAAAATCTTCAATGAAAAACTTCAATGCACTAATGCAACAATTTTGTAAATTCAGTGCTGCCTTAAAGGAGTGCTGCTCACCCGTTTGCATATTAGTTAAAATAGATAAATAAAATAGTTAATCCTAATACAACTACAGATATTAAAGTGATAAGGACCTAAACAGTTATCTTACTAAAAAACAAGAAAAAGCCTTCAGTAACATGGTCTCTATGTTAACTTCTATCCATTATATGTTGTTTGTATCCTTTCAGTCCCATTCATACTGAGTAAGTATCTTCTCTCCTCATGATCCTGCTCCTCCTGGCACAATCATATCTTTGTCCGTGCTCTCAACTTCTGTACTAGACTAGCACACATTAATCAGCTGGCACACCATAGCATGCAACCATAACATAAACTCTGTTAATCTGCAGTCATGCTTGTGAAAAGCTAATTGTGTAAAGCCAGACTGCAGTGGCCTCTGATTTTTACATTTTCTGTGGGCACGTGTGTTTTTAATGGCGATTTGTATGATCTGTGGAGTTTCTGATCAAACTTACGATGGGAATTGAGGCTTGTGGATGACATTAAAAAAAGGTGGTGGGACTTTTAGCCTATGGGAGTGGGAAACTTGAATGATTCTTGATAAAGCTTGACAATCAGTCAATCACTGTTTCTTTGAGATTCAAACCTTTTGGGATAAAAACATTACTGATTGGTAACATTTATCACAACTGCCATTATCTGTTCTTCCCAGATATGTCAGACCAGGTATTGCGAGTCTTCAAGGCAGACCAGCAGTCTCGATACATCATGATCGGGAAGGACACAACAGCGAAGGAAGTTGTGGCCCAGGCTATCAGGGAGTTTGCCCTAACTGCAGCACCGGAGGCTTATTCGCTATGTGAGGTGTCTGTCACACCTGAGGGTGTCATCAAGCAGAGGCGGTTACCAGATCAGCTCTCTAAACTAGCCGACAGGATTCAGCTGAGCGGCAGGTAATGACCTCTTGATATGGACACAGAACAAGTAAGAATAAGGACGGGAGGGAAAAGCCTAATTCCCCCTTCCTTTCTCGATGGTGATGTTGTAATATATTTTTGTTGCCATTTTGGCCAGGATCCTTACACAGCAGATCTTAACCTCAAGAGACCATCCTGGTTAAAGGACAAATAATAAATTATGTTTAACTGATTGACCTCTGATCATTGTTTCCAAGAGCCCATAGTGATACATTAAAATTGGTTGTTTTGTCAGTAAGCAATAAAAAAAGCAAATCCTAAGCTATTGGAAGTTTCAGATTAGCAGAAAATTATCACATTAGACAGGAACTAAAAACAGCAAGTGCGTAGTCAGATGAAAAATCATACATCTTGTTCTATCATCAGATACTACCTAAAGAGCAACATGGAAACAGAGACATTATGCTCAGATGAGGATGCCCAGGACCTCCTTCGAGAAGGACAGATCTCTTTGTTGCAGCTCAGCACTGTGGAGGTGGCCACTCAGCTCTCCATGCGGGCTTTTGAACTCTTCTGTGCCATTGAGCCCACTGAATACATAGACGATCTGTTCAAGCTGCGTTCAAAGACTGGCTCTGCAAGCCTCAAGCGCTTCGAGGAGGCAATTAACCATGAGACTTTCTGGGTGGCAACGGAGGTGACGCGGGAACCGAACCAGCTCAAACGCATGAAGACCATCAAGCACTTCATCAAGATTGCCCTGCACTGTCGTGAGTGCAAGAACTTCAGCTCAATGTTCGCCATCATCAGGTGAGTCAGGCCACAAATTTCAGACCGTATTCTACATGTTCTTGAATTTGTGATCAAATTAAATTTTAATTTTAGTTTAGAGTATTTTACATTATTTAATATATGTACCTAAGTCCATGTTATATAATGGTTACCATGGTTTTCCCACAGTGGTCTGAACCTAGCTCCGGTCTCTAGACTGAGGGGAACATGGGAGAAGTTACCAAGCAAGTATGAGAAGCTGTTTGGGGACCTGCAGGACCTATTCGACCCTTCTAGAAATATGGCCAAGTACAGGAATGTCCTCAACAATCAGAACCTACAGCCACCAATCATCCCTCTTTTTCCTGTCATTAAGAAGGACCTTACCTTTCTGCATGAAGGTAAATAAGATGAATTACCTTAACAAAACATCTAGAGTTTTCTCCAACTTTTAAATAGCAGTATTTTGCAAAGCGCTCAAAGTTACAAGATATTTATAGTATCAGAATCAGAATACTTTATTAATCCCCGGGGGAAATGACTTTTATTAAATTACAGTAGATATGTCAAATATTCTGAACTGTTTGACAGAGGGATTTACACTGATATCTTTATATTATTTTGGTTTAGCTCAGATTATTCACTCAGTAAAGTGACAGTAGTAATTGGAAAGCAGTAGCTAGTCTGAAAGTTTGATGTATACTCACTGCCACTTTATTAGGTGCACCTTGCTAATACTGTGTCGGTCTGCCTATTGCCTTAATTCTTTGTGGTAAAGATTCTAGATGCAGGTATAGAAACAGCAGGTTGCAGGTTCTGGAAACATTGCTCAGAGATTCTGGTCTGTATTGACATGATGGCATCACACAGTGTAAATTTGTCAGCTGGACATCATGATGCAAAACTCATGTTCCACCAGATTAAGATCTGGTGACTGTGGAGGTTATTTTAGTACAGTGAACTCATTGTCATGTTCAAGAAACCAGTTTGATATGATTTGAGCTTTCACATGGTGCATTAGCCTGCTGGAAGCTGTCATCAAAGGATATATTGACCGGTATTTATATAGTGCTTTTCTACTCTGAGCACTCAAAGCACTTTTTGCTACAAGCCTCATTTACCCATTCACACAGCACTTTATTGTATGCCTTTAAGCACATTAAACTATCACACACACATTTACACTTCAGTGGATGCATTGGGAGCAATTTGGGGTTCAGTATCTTGCCCAGGGATGCTTTGGCATGTAGACTGGAGAAGCCAGGGATTGAACCGCCAGCCTTCCTGTTGAAAGATCACACACTCTACCTCCTGAGCCATAACTACCCAATGTACACTGTAGTCATAAAAGGTTGGAAAGGGTCAGCAACAGTACTCAGGTAGGCTGTGGTGCTTAAACAATGCTCTGTTTACACTAAGGGGTCCAAAGTTTGACAAGAAAATAGTCCCCACACCATTACACCACCTCAACCATCCTGAAGTATTGATACAGGGCAGAATGGAGCCAGGATTTTATGTTGTTTATGCCAAATTCTGACCCAACCATGCAGCTGTCAAAGCAGAACTTAAGACTCATCACACAAGGCAACGTTTTTCCAATATTCTATTTTCCAATTTTGGTGAGCCTGTGTAAATTGCAGCCTCAGTTTGAACTTTAGTATGCTATCTTGACCATGTCTACATGCCTTATACATTAAGTTGCTGCCATGTGACCAGCTGATTACATACAGGCATTGATGAGCAGTTGAAAAGATGTATCTAATAAAATGGCACATGAGTGTATTTAACTTATGTGCACTATGCAAGATAGACATTTGGCATCAGTCAGTAAATGCATTAAGCACAAATGGAAGCTGGTTAGTCGTTCCACACTTAAGCATTCCCTTTTTCTATTGTAATAACTGCTAAAACTGTTAACTTTTAGTTCAAATGCTGATTTTGTCTTTTTGAACCACGTTTCTTGTGAAGCTCATGTGTCGTACACTAGAGCCAATTAAAAATTTGAGACATTGCCTCAATATGTGGGACAAGGGAAAATACTACATCGTCCTACATAAAGTGTAACACCTGGCCATCCTGTATTTATCCCTGGAGTCCCCTGTCATCCTTTTTAGTTTTTTAATGATGTAATTGATTTTTTTTCTTTGAAATTTTTCAGGCAATGACTCTAAAGTGGACGGCCTGGTGAACTTTGAGAAGCTGAGGATGATCGCCAAAGAAATTCGCCATGTCGGTCGCATGGCATCCGTCAACATGGACCCAGCCCTCATGTTCCGAACAAGGTAAGGCATTTAGGAAACAAAGCCAGATTTGAGATTCTTAAGGGCCCCTCTCTCTCCCTGTAGGAACAGCCAGCACTCCACTGACTAACTAACTCTGTGGGGTTAGCCAGTTCACATAGATTCAGTCAAATTTCTGCCTCACGCTTTTTCCTTCAAGCAGCTGTTCCTTTTGGCAACTGCTTCCTCCAGCAACTGTTTCCTTGTACACATTGTTGGCAAAAGATGTGCTCAGTGCTTCTGTGAAAGTCTGTCTTTGTCTAATGTCTCTTCTAGTGGAGTGTTGCAATTTGATTTCCTTTCTGCTGACTTTCACGTGGGTCTTTGGTGAAATTGCTTCTCTTTGGTGATCTTGGTGGTCTTTCCTGTCCTAAGCTGTGTCTCCTCTCTTTCTCTTTCTACTCATCCACCCTTTGCCCCCCACGCTTCTCTGTTCATGGCACTCACCCTCTAGGAAGAAGAAATGGAGAAGTTTAGGGTAAGTTTGGTGACCTGCAGCCTTTGCCCTCCCTGCACCATGGTCTTTGTTTCTGCCAATTTGCATGCCTTTATTTTTTCCAAAAGCTTTTTATTAACCAGTTTGAATTTAACCCTTCCACTAACACTGCCTGACACTAACCTAAGGATATTCAGTGGGACAAAGGTCACCTCTGCTAATATTAGGTTGTAACTTACACACCAGTCTTTGGAAAGTGTTAAAAATAAGACTATATTTTACCCAGCTTTACATTAGCAAATGTGACCTTTTTGCAAGGTATCACAACATAATGCATGCAGCTTCTGTTTCTTTGAGGTTTTAACTGCTTATCAAACCTCCAAACAGCCAGAGCTTCTGGATGTCAAATAGTCTTTATCATGCTTTGCATTCTTGTGGTCAACTGGGACATCATTGTGCGTAGCCAGCATTTAATAGGAAACATACACAAGTAGATTTCATTCACTTGAAAACAAAAGGAAACACTTTTACTTCTGTATCTCATGATTAAGACGTAGCATCTTGTAATGACAAGATATGTATCCTGTAATTGTGAGATTGTTTTCTTAATCCCTGAAATGTGATTTGCAGTCATTAGAAGGTACTACTTGAAAATGTTTCCATGAAATGTGATAAATTTCATGAAATGTGATAAATTTCATGACGTTGACAAGAACACATATGGCTTCTCATTGATTAACACCACAGGCGACTGTCAGGGTGCTGCTTGTCTGAGACCATGTGCAAAAAGAATGCTTTTACTACTACTACTACTACCAGCTCTGACTCAAGCCACAGAAATGCAAACTATGACTGTGCTACACTTGCCCTTCTTTCTACTACCCTTTTGTTTGACTACAGCCGTCATCACTCAACACCCCCCCACCCCCCCCCCCCCCCCCACCCCCCGCCCCCCCCCCCCCCGCCCCCGAAGGGGTGCCAGAAACCAGGGTGTATGGAGACCCAACCTCTCCCCCCACCAGCCCCCGACCTATGTTGTGTGTATGCATGTTGTTTGTGTGTGTGTGTGTGTAGGTGTGTTTATAATGGTGGTGAAACTACGGTGCTATTAAAATTTGGGGGGAGGGGGCAAGAGTGGAGACGCACTATCGGGTGTGACAACTCCCCCCCCCCACACACACACACACACACACACACAAAGGACCCCCCTGTG